>KV908371.1:256385-263885 GCA_002005505.1 Botryococcus braunii
GCGTTCTAAGGATCTTATGAACTGATGAAATAACGAATGGACATCTGGAAGTGTAGGCCCACTTCACGATTCACAAAGACATAGTGGAACAATGCAAGGCAAAGAAAGTTACGCCAAAGTCAGGAATCAAGCAGATATCTGGCAACTTAATCACTTTCATGGATGGCACTTCAGTTGAAGTTGATGTCATCGTTTGCGCTACAGGTATACCGTCATATACGTGAAAAAACATATTTTGTATTGCAATTTATTTTTCTGGCCATCAGATGTAGCTCTCCTAAGGAGTTGACGGGAGCTGCCTATCTCAGGATACAATGTCACCTTTCCTTTCTTCAAGGGAAATCGCATAAGAGTGGTGGATGAGGATGGACCTCGACTTTACAAGAACATGATTCATCCAGAGCACCCAAATTTATTTTTTGTCGGACTGTTGCAACCAACAGGCCCCATGATCCCTCTGTGTGAGCAACAGACAGCATTGATTGGGGACATCCTTCAGGTACTGATATTGAAGCTCTGATCTTCGGCTTTTCAGTCTTGCGGCCCTTTCCCCAACACTGCTGGTGTATGGCTAAACCGCTTTTCTGGAGTCCCTTGCTGGTAAAAAGACTTCGTGTGCTGATTCTTCAGGGAAAAGTTGTGCCACCATGTCCTGAGAAGCAGTTGAGAGCTATTCAGTTGCAAAAGCAGCGGGTGAAAGACCGGTGGATATCTGCACAGCGGCACCTGTTGGAAGTACGTTTGTTTTCCTTCTGACTTGCTTACAACGTCGCACTGTCCCTGTTCCCCCAGCGAAAGGCGGTATATCTAGGGGTGTCTTTGAGGCCTGATCATGTGCTTTTGGTACTTGACACCACTGATTTTTATTTGCTCGTATAGGTCGACTTTCACGAGTATTTGATGGAGCTCAAGTGCGAGCGATGCCCCTCCAAAAT
The DNA here is from genome assembly GCA_002005505.1 of Botryococcus braunii. Taxonomy (NCBI): domain Eukaryota; kingdom Viridiplantae; phylum Chlorophyta; class Trebouxiophyceae; genus Botryococcus; species Botryococcus braunii. The sequence goes on from KV908371.1 coordinate 257,321, forward strand.
TTCATTCTGGGAACGGATCCTGTACACAATCAAAGTCTACCTAGAGGCTCTCTTTCCTCGCACAGGGGTCAGAAGACATGCTATGTGTACTTGAGTGGGCTCCTTGTCATATCCACTGCAGAATTCAATTAGGCACGCCAGAGGGTTCCCAGAAGTGGCGTGACATTGATAATATACTTGCGGTATCTTTGGCAAGTATGGAGCCCCAGAGGTCTTCAGGAGCGTTAGAGTTAGTCCCCGACTTGGTGCCCTGACGCTGCTACCACAAAGATCTCTGAATCCTGCGTCGTCAAAAGCTAAGCCAAAAAAAGCTCTCGCTGCGAGGGACGATGCTTCATAATTCGCGTCTGGTTGCAGTGCTTGGGTGCCACAAGATACGAGAAGTCACCAGAACATCATCAAAGCATTGAAAAGTAATATAAATATTAGATTGGATGACTGTTACATCAGTAAACTTGTTTAACAGCTACAGAAGATGTTGATTGTCTTGATAAACACGATGTAAAACGACTAGTTAAAGACTCTGCTGGCAGACTCAATCTCATATGCAGCGACTGCTCATCCCATGGTCCGCACATAGTAGCTCTAACTACTATGAATAGACACGAATTTATTTGTGAACTATCCTATACATCTTTTACAGGGCAATGCAACTGAGTCCACTGCTTGCCACGGCAGCAGAACTACAGTTGACTTGCAACTTTTTTAAACAAACGGGCCCCATGTGTACGTAAGGCTGAGCTAAACTAAAGTAGACAGTCCTTCTGCCAGGTGAGAATAAGATTCCTCGCAGATGGACACGGCAGCTGTCGTCCAACAGCATACCGATGCAACTATAAAAAATGCATTCTTTTTCGTTTCTCTGGGTATCCTAGGCGTTGCAAGGTGGTGTCGCAGTGGCATGGGGTTCTCATCCCTACACTTCAACTTCAGAAACTTCAATCCCCATAACCCCTCACCTTTCTAGCATAAAGACTTATTGGGTCAGCAATACTATTCAATCAAATAATTTCAAGTGGAAACAGCAATAATCTGGTGCGGTCGATCAATGCACGCCTGCACTGGTGTCGTATCAGAGTCTTAGTGACCCTGCCAATCTCTCACATTAGCAGAGGAAGTCTGACACTCGTCACTCCGTGTCCCTCTAAGTATCCCTTTCATGATGACACCCCAGCAGCCAGCCCTACTTTGTTCTCAATGGTTCAAGGAACCCGGATAAGAACACCTATTTCACTTTATGAATAAACCTACAGAGGGTTTCTGGCTACATGCACTTCCTTTGGAAGGCCTGTCAACCTTCTGTGGTGGGCAAAGCGCAGCTTAGATCAATAGCAAAATTAGAGCCGCCGTATGCTGCTTGGAAATTCTGATCGCCAGCGTATGAGGCAATTACGGAATATGGACCAGGGACTAGCCCCATAAGCTGACGCATCAGGTTTATGCTGACTGTTGATGGCGCAGTGCTTTGGACTGCAGGGGGTAGTAATGCACCTATACCAATGAGTCGTCGGAAGATGGGAGAGTCCTGGAAGCGGCTAATTACTGATCCGGTGGCCTGCGTGGTAAACCCATTTAGGATGGCATGACAAGCTATACTGGGGAAGTCTCAAGTTCAAATGCCCATCACTTAAACCACATGCACGTGAGACAACTTTGTATATGCTTCCCAAGGCCATCATATTTGAACCAGTGCACCAGAGGACCCATGCACATCTACAGCAACAGATATTCTCACCTAAGCTCAGAGGCTTTCAGTTTCACTTGGAAGCATGGTCTAAATCCTGCGCATTTCAGCAGAATGCCCAGGGAGGGCAGGATGCCGGGAGCAAGATCACCAGCACCCTCCATTACGAATTTGACAGTGTATCAGGCAAATTGAGTCTCATCAAATAACACAGGTCGTCCGGGACAGAGGCAGCGATGCCAGCTTACCTGTGTAACAGTGTTGATGAAAATATTTCCTGCCCGGGTGACAGCCTGGCCTATCTGTCCAATCGCAGGAAATCTTGTGTTGATGGAATATGGGTTTATAGATGGAAGGGGGTCAGTTGGAGGAAGAGTGAAATTTGCTGCATTCCAGTTGTCCCCTGCAATGAGGTACACGTTAACTATCCCTGTGGGGGCAGCGCAGTGGGGCCCATCACTTTGGACGCTGACATCAAAGCGCTGCTGTCTCCAGTCACAGTTGGGATAACGTTGGGCGCCAGGGCTAGGGTTGATGTTCACGGAGACCTTTGCTGGCGTTACCTGCACTGGCTCACTCTGTTACACACTGTAGCAGCTCATTGGAAAGTCAAGTGATAACAATTGTATGACTTTCGATCAAATGGCTGGACACACAATGACAGACCATTTCGACCAAGATTGGGACGTCAATACGCAAATCTTCAAGGTTCAAGACATTTTGTTTGTCCAGCCAATTGGCTTCTAGACTGCTGCAAACCCTTTTATGGGAAGGGGGGGAGTGTGTGAAGGGGACCTTCAAATGCCCGACAATTTTGTTGCTAAAGGCCTTTCAAGAACTGCAAAACTCCGCAAGTCGGGTCTGTCAACCATTAAGATTCCAAGCAATTGGAAAGCCACTCCAGTAGATGTTGAAACAACATTGACGCAAACAACGTTGGAGTCCTCCAATTTGAATCTCACCTGTCGCAGAATGCTGGCCGAGACCCCCAGAGGGCAAGCGCCACCTCCAGAATAGGTAGCAAAAACACTGTGACTTCCCACCATGAAACCAGTGTAATTATAGGCCACCGATCCATTCACCAACTCCATCGAGGGACTGATTGCAACCCCATCAGACCAGAATGTGACTTTGCCGGTGGGCTGTCCTGCAGATGCAGGAGCCTCCACAAGCACCTGCCCAAATCCACCAGTTTTTCTCAAGGGCATCCAACCAGGGTAACACTCTTTTGGCCTTTGTTTTTGGGTATTCTTGAAATCATTACATTTCTTCGCAATATCTCAAGCCAACAATTGTCTATTATAGATGGTGTCCCCAGCTCCATGTCTTTGGACTTCAAAACGATTTATTGGTGCTGCATATCATGGCTGTCATAACATGTGTTCTGGGTGGCTCCATCCATTCCTTTTGTTTAGACCCGAAACAATAAAATTTGATTCTTTTCACTGGCTGGCAGGCAACTATGAATGGATGAGCAAAATATTAAATCCCTATTCATCAACACCAAGCACACAAGAGCGGTAAGCTGTACCCAATGAAAAATGAAAGTCATGTACCTTGATTCGTCTCAGTATTCTTGTTCAGTCTATCCTTAACTCACATCCGACCGTACGTAACAAATTCTCCCATCAAGTCGGAGGGCATCTTTCCCCACCTTCAGTAGGACTGGCTCACAGGTCACAGTAGAAGTGGGAGGTGACTCCAATGTGATCGAACATGTGGCTGTGCTGTCTGGAACAGAAGCTGCCTCCAGCCCAGGAGCCATGGCAAGGCTTGGACCTGGGGCCAATCCGTTACCAGGGCTGTTGCCGGACGATGGCTGTGCTCCAGGCGATGAGGCCTGTATAACACAAGTAGACGCTAAGTGCCATGCACATCCTCCCTCTCCAGAGTAGTGTTTGGCACGAGGGCTGTTCATAGGGAGCTGAAGGCGCACGTCAGGGATGAGGGATTTGTTCCTTGACAGAGGCTCCTCAGTAGCCCACAAAATTTTGGAAAGGGGTTTTTATTGTAGGCTTGTCAGTGATCAGCAGTTGTACCCGTCAGACTTCTTTGCAATTCATCAGCCAGGGTTCACTTCCTTCATGGCAGGGCAGCTGTGTTTGCCGGTCTGCGGCAAACTTGCTTTTTAAATAGCTGGCCTCTTTGCCCTTTCAAAGTAAACCATGCAAATCGTTGCAACCTGGGAACTTGGTCAAATCCCTAAGAGAGAATACATGCCCCCTTGGAAAGCAAGCACGCCTGATGCAGTTGTTAACATTGTAGTGCTCTGCCTGCGCATGCACTTGGGTACTTACCAGTGCAGCCCGTGCGTTTGCTGCTATGGTGGCAGCTGGACCAATATCTGCTGGAACTGCAATCCCTGTTGCATTTTGTAGCGCAGCATTGACCTGGTACCGTGCCTGTGCTAATGGTTGTAGCCCAGCAGCCATCATGGTTGCCGTTGAGTTCATGGCGGCTGCCATCCCGGCAAACGCAGTGTTTCCCAGGGAAAGCAGTCCAGTAAGTCCTTGCCCAGCAGCCTGCATTACATGACAAATGTCAGATCCCTCTCACCTTGTTGGGTCTTTCACTGATATGTCCAGTTTTTTTCAAGCTGTCCAATGGACAGCAATTACCAACTCCATTACTATCCAGATAATGCCCCATGAACGCCCGTACGAGTAACTACATTCATTGCACTGGCTGAAAGATTGTCTGAAAATATACTTTTATTCCTGTTTGAACTGGGTATTGGGTGAAATAATTAAACACCCTTACAGTAGGACCTGCACGTTAAAGGTGGAGGATTTGCTATGGAATGTAAGAAGTAGATTTGTAATTGGAGCAGGGTGGGGTTGGTTTTTACAAACTTGTCAGAGACCATCGTTGAAATCATCGCTGGAAAATGTCATATGTTCATTCATGAATAAGCAGGAAGATTGGCAACTTCTACAAAAGATTTGCAGTTTGCAAGGGCTACTTACAGCACCCACAAAGTTTGCTCCTGCCTGCGTGGCATTTGTTAGGATGTCGGCCGCATTTTGAACATAAGGCTGAGCTACACTGGCTGGAACTGTGATTGGCATCTGAGCGCTGACAGCAACAGAAAGCATGAGAAAAACAACTGCCTTCATTTGAAAATTCATTCTCCTGCATACCAACCCTTAATTTAGCTGCAGTTTCACCCCTAGCTGTTTTACTTCACATTTTCACGCCCATGTCCTTAGGAGAGACTTCAGAGGCCCCCACCCCCCTGTAGGCGTCTCTTTTTGACAACTGGTTTTTAATGAGGTGCTCCAACCACTTGCAAGTACGTGATCTGATAATGCGTAAATGGGCAATCATGGCTGTGAACCCCCCTATTTACGCAATTGTGACTCCAAGTAAGAGGCCTGGGGCCCAAAGTTACTTTTAGAATAGTGCGTGTGGAGTGTTTCACTTCCGGGATATACACCACGCCCAGGTCGTTCGTAAAGGCGGGTACCCTCCGACCCTGTTGGCCCATGCAAGAAATTTGAAGGATAAACGACAAATTTATTTTTGGGGAATTTTATGTCTGTGGTAAGATTTTGTGGATGCTGTCTTGATGCACGAACCACCCAGAATTCACATATGCAACGAGAAAGGGCCCCTCCTTTAGTAACGAATCAAATTTATATTTCAAAAGATAAAAATTCTGCTGGTGAAGATTGTTTCATGTTGCTACACCCTCAACCTTGGAAGCCGGTAGACTGATTGACCGGTAGCCAAAAGTTATCCACTTAATGATTTGAAAATGTCATTGTAACACTTAAATAATAGACAAATAGTCTGTCTAAGACTCAAGCATAGAACTGGGGAGCCTACCCGGCTTTCCCAATTGTATTGACCGAGTCGGCTACACCCATCGTTCGCAAGAACACGGCCCACACTGAACGGCGGTATGCATACCCTAGAGTTTTTGCATTTTTAGTACTTTGTATATTTTCCAGGCCTTCCTACGGTTTTGGTGTTACTCCTTTCAACGTTCTCCGGCCTTGCAGGCTTCCTATGCGACCTAGATTACCAGCCCCCTTAACCATCGGCCGAAATTCCAGGGGTTCGATGAAAAGTGTACTGCCCATTGCAGTGCCTGCACCGCACCTCGTGATCGGTACTGACCCCTTCCTGGCAACCCACCTGCAACAGGATTTCTGCATCTGAATGTACTTACTGTTGCTCTGTGAGTTTGGATATGGCCAGGTGCTTCAAACTAGAAGGACGCTCGGGCCTTCACAGAAAACAGCGTCGAGAAGCAGTGCGCTATTCATATGCAACGCCAGAAGTGATTTACAGGTTCTACAATTTCGGAGAAATCTGTCTATCCTAGCAAACCATCATTTCACCATTGTTTTTGCCTTGGTGAAGGTAGTCCGTCCCCCGAAATACGCAAGTCCTGCAGACGACACAAGAGTGGACTGTGTTCCTGGAGTGATTGGAAGAACTTCGAAAACAACGCTTCGGCCATGACTGCAGAATCTTAACATATTTAAAAATTTCCTGCATTACCGTTTGTCTGGGTTCAAAACGGGTTCAAGGTGGTACGACTGTTGCTCAAATTGCCTATGCATCATGGCTTCGAGTAGAGGAGCCTACAAGAAGCCAAAGCTACTGCCTTGTCATTTTGGAAGCGCTATATCTTGGGGAAAGGAAGAGGGGGGGGGGGAGAGAAGGGACAAATTTGGCGAAAGTTCAGTGGTGCAACACCCCAAACTTGGACTGGTTGGACTCATATTCCAAGCCCGGCAAAGTGCCCCAGGAGTGGACATGATCTTCAGATCCATCCCACCTGTAAATAAAGCTATCCTGCGCTACGCTTCTTCTCACACGCTGGTTGGACCCTGTGGACGGTATACACTTATTATATACATGTATCAGACA
>KV908371.1:268885-288885 GCA_002005505.1 Botryococcus braunii
ATGGACCAGATGATGGCGAACACTGAGTTTAGGTGTAGGTTTCGGTATCAACTGTTGATTCCACTGTTCCCAGCAGGCGCCCTGTGTCCCCGGTGCGGTCAGTGTATGGACCAGTGGAGCGACCATGCATATGCGGTTCAGTATAGGGTGGGGGGGGGGGTGGCAAACACGTACCGTCACAATTCGGTGCGGGACATGCTGTATCCTATTGGGAGGTAGTGGCTGTGGTTCCTCGGGAACCTCCAATACCGGTTCGGGTGCTAGGCTTTAAGGCGTTTCAGCCGGGCTTGATGTTTCACAATTGAAATGGTGGGACGAATCTCAATAATCAAGCGGTGGGGACTTCCCCGCTTGCAGTTCGTATTGCGCTGGGGGGGGGGGGATGTGCCTGGTGGGGCCGGGGCGCGGGCTGCAGCTGGCAAGCTAGCCTCTTATAGGGAGGTCCTGCTCAGGCAGCCGTCACGTGTACACATGTGGTTTTCCATCCCTCGGCGTCTGAGACATTTGGGGGGTTCGATGGTCCGGCGGACGAGCCCTTGAAGAGGCTCCAAGGCCTCGTTAATCAGGCCGTAGTCGTGCATGAAGACCTTGTGTGGTTTTCTACGCACCGGAGGGTGAGTATAACGATTGCCCGCGCTGTTGGGCAACAACAGGCGGCGTGGCTGCCTTTTTTGCCGGGGGGGGGGGGGTGGACGTTTTGATTTTAGGGTTGTAGGCTTTTCGTGGTGAGAGGGGGTCGCGATGTGTGTGTGTGTGTGTGGTGTGTGTGTGTGTGGTGTGTGTGTGTGTGTGTGTGGTGTGTGTGTGTGTGTGTGTGTGTGTGTGTGTGTGTGTGTGTGTGTGTGTGTGTGTGGTGTGTGTGTGTGTGTGACCGAACTGACTTGACTTGTAAAGGGAAGGAAAGGAAAGGAGTAGAGCCTCTTTAATCCCACTCTTGTGAAAGGAAAGGAGCCTTTTCATTTGAAACACTTGGGGGGTCGCATGCAGATGAAGGCCTTGTTGAAGAGACTCCAGAGGCTTTTAAGCCATGCCGTCACTGCACAAAAAGATGTGGAGGGATACTCTGTCATGCCCCGGGTCAGACTCCTTACTGCTGCCGCTCTGGGTCGCCAACTGGCTGCTCGCCGGTTTGACTTCTAGTAAAACATTTAGGTTTGAGACGTCGAGACATTGGGCTAGTGTGTATTATCCCACCCTTGTAAAAGGAAAGGAGTCACATCTGTCCAACCCGCTGGGCATGATGAGATGCAAACGGATGTTAAACGGATGAAATCCACATATGGATGAAACCCACGTCGCGTGAGAAGTGCAGAATGGAGGTTCCCACTGGGACTTCCCGGATTCCCAGTCTTGAAGTCCATGTGAGTCATTAGTAACGAGTCAGTAAGAACTTCAGAAAGCATCTATTGTGCAAGCGCAAGACACAAATCATTGTCACGCATGCAGCTACATCATCACCGCAGCCATGCAGCAAGTACCCCAAAACTTGCGCCAACGAGTCGGGCTTGTTCGGAGATTTCCCTCGAAACATGCACATCACTAATCCCGCCATGCAACATAGACATCATCTGTCCGAAATCGCTGTGTGCAACTCGAGTCCTCCAAAGGAGTGGTCTGGCCATGCTTAAACGCAAGAAGGCCAGGCCAAGCAATCATGGCTCCATTGTCTATGCAATACCGATCGTCTGTCGCGTACAGCTTCCCGCCCCGCTCTTCCACCATGATCCCCATCATCTCCTATGCAATGGTGCACAAAAGTCTGAGGTCACACACACCCCAAAAAAAGGTAAAAAAGAGAAAAAAGAAAAGAAAAAAACAAATGGAAAATTGGCTGCCATGACCTCCTTGAGGATGGGTGTGATGAATGAATTGCTCTCCCCTCGATAAGAACAATCTGTAAGTTGTGTACCATGCGTGGATACCCCATGCTACAGTGCACAAAGCATTAGTGCTACTTCTGATTCTTAACACGGTACCTCCAGGAGTCGCACAACTCAAAGAGTATACGTCCCAAGTGTGTCATGTTCTCGACCTCTTCTGACAAAGCTTAAGACAGGCAGGCTGAAGCGCTGACTCAAGAAACAGCAGATGTAGCCCGTGCAGTGAGCAAGCTAGCGGGGCAAAATACCTGCAGCCGAACGTTACATCCCACTCCTCCGACAATCAACACGTCTTGGGAGTTGCAATGAGCCATGGCGCGCTCCGTGACCTCCACCAGCATAGCGAACACCGTTTCTTGCAGAGAATAGCACAGGTCCGCCTCAGTGGCCGTGCCATTCTCCAACATTTCCTTCGCGGCTGTTTCAATGTACGTCAGCACGCCGGAAAATGACACGTCCATGCCCTTCACGACGTATGGGAGCTCAATGTACTTGGTGCCCTTTTTGGCTAGCTGCTCTATATTGTAGCCTACAAACCCCAGGAAGGAATTTCAAGTGCCGTCCTCTTTCTCATCCTCGGCTTCTCACACACAGACTCAGTGCAGACTCGTGGACACAGCTCGTCCTGCCCTCTGATAGGCAGCTCAGCAGGCCCGCTCAAAAGCATGCTAGCAAACACCTGCAATCTCACCTTTGAAAACCTCAGCCCTAACGACTTGCCGTGGGTGACCTACTCCGTGGAAGCCTTGAGCCCATGTTTTATGTTCTTGCACTGTCACAGGTGCGTCTAAACTTTGAACCATATTTTTGCGAGACCATCAGTATGTGATCACTCCGTTTAGGTGTTTCTTAGATCAATGTGACGTAGTCCCCGGCATCGGGCATTAAAGAGTCTCTCCAGCAAAACACCTCTGATAATGTCAGAAGCCAATGCTGGAAAAACGATAAACCCCGGGGAGAGAGCGGCTGGTACCTGGGCTGGGATCGTTTGACAGGCGTATTACCCTCGCAAAGCGGTCCAACATGTTACCGACGGCAATGTCGATGGTCTCTCCAAAAATGCGATATCTATGGTCGGCATAAGCAATAACCTGTTTGACCAAACACAGCTCAACCTTGAGTTTGTGGAGGTTTAGCAGCCTCTTATCCACCATGATTTCTACAATAACGTGCCAACAACCGAAGCCACCCGCATGCCCATAGCATGAGAGCGCAGCTTAGCTATCCACCAACACCTCCCCCCCCCCCTTCTCTCTCTCTCTCTCTCTCTCTCTCTCTCTCTCTCTCTCTCTCTCTCTCTCTCTCTCTCTCTCTCTCTCTCTCTCTCTCTCTCTCTCTCTCTCTCTCTCTCTCTCTCTCTCTCTCTCTCTCTCTCACACACACACACACACACACACACACACACACACACACACACACGCACACACACACACCTCCCTCCCTCCCTTCCCCCCTCTCTCTCTCCCTCACCCCCCCCCCCGCTCCCCCCTGGTCCGTCCCTCTCACTTTCTACCTCGTCCCTCTCCCTCCCCTATCACTCTATTTCTGCTCCCCCTCTCCCTCTCCGCCCCTCTCTCTCCCCGCCCCCCCGCCTTTCTGTCTGCGCCCTCCCCCTCTCCCTCTCCCCCCTCTCTCTCCACCCCCCCTTTCTCCCCCCCCCCGCTACCCCTCTCTTTTCCCCCTCCCTCCCCCCTCTCTCTCCCTCCCTCCAGTGCGCATCTCCCCGCCGTCCTCTCTCTCTCCCTCCCTCCCTCCAAGCAATCCTGGTCCTCTCTCTCTGATGCACATGCGCGTGCGCACACACACAACCCCCCCCTCTCCACCACACGCACCCAGCCCCCTCCCCCCCCACCCACACACACACACACACACACACACACACACACACACACACACACACACGCACGCACACACACACACACACACACACACACCACACACACACACACACACACACACACACACACAAACAGCGAGGGAGAGAGAGGAGTGAGAGAGAGGCTAGGGGAAGCGGGGAACAGAACACTGGCCCAGTCTGCCAGAGGGTAAGCCAGCTTGGTTACCTGGGTATTTCCTCCACTTACATACAACACAACCGGATTCTCAGCCCCAGTCACAATTCGCCCCATTTCAATATGGCCAACACAGTGGTTTACTCCCACCAATGGAATTCTCCAAAGTTGGGATAACATGCGGGCAGCCACTGCACATGAGACGAGTGGCCCTCCCATACCAGGTCCCTGGGCAAGTCCCCAACCTGGAATGTTACCATCTTCAAAGACAGGACTGTAACAGACCGCTTGTGAGCCTTTGCCATGCAAGCAACACCCTGACATCCTGAGTCACAGGGGAAGCACCAACCAATGGGAGACGGGCACCTCCGTTTGTCCATGTACCAGCGCCTCTGCCACAAGAAATGGAGTGGGAAGCTGTACTCGGTCCACACGCTGACATGCAGGGGCATGCATGCCCCCACCTGTGCATGTGCGGGGCAGGTACAGCGCCCATGCGCGCATGTGTCCACCCAGTACACACACACACACACACACACACACACACACACACACACACACACACACACACACACACACACACATCTCCCCTCTGCTCTCCCCCCCCCCCTTTGGCGGGCCCGCATGCCCACATTAGGGCAGACACACACCCCCCCTATCCCCCCCAAACCACCCCCCCCCGACACACACACACACACACACACGCGCGCGCGCGCGCGCGTGCGCTCTTACTTACACAGAGAAGCATATGCTGGCACGCCCGATCGCACACACCCACATTGACACGTCGGCACATGAGGGCCCACCCACCCACGCACGCAAGCAACCCCCCATCTACACACACACACACACACACACACACACACAAACACACACACACACACACATACACACACACACACACACACACACACACACACTCCCACAGAGGGGGACGGCGTAGACAGAGAGGGGCGGGGCAGAGCAGATACAAGGGGTGAGAGGGAGAGACAGTTGGGGAGAGGGCAGGGAGGAGGATTAAAGGGGTAGGTGGTTGAGATGTCAGAGACAAAGATGGCAAGAGGTAACAAAAAAGAGGGATGATTGGATGGTGATGGGAATAGAGAGAAAGAGAAGGAGAAAGGGAACCGCCGAGGGTGCGGTCAGGCGGGCAGAAATGGAAAGTCAGTGGCATGGGTGTGTGATCCCTTCATGAATCTGTCAAGACAAGTAATGCTCCTAAGGTTGGCTTGCTTGGGCAACACCTTCGTATATGCTATGCATGACAGATCCCTTGGTCCAATGCCTGCCTCCTTGAGGGCTTGATGTATAAGTTTCAATATATGCTCCTGTTCAGAAATTCAGTAAGCCATAAATCGCAAAATCTGCAAGAAATAGCACATTTCCACTAACTCATGTGCTTCCATCGAACCCTCACAAACTCCAAGTGCTGACCCAGTGCCTACACTCTACACATCGGCGGATAGAACATCAAGGTACAAAGAAGGTTCAATGGAATAGCAAACTCGACGGACGAGCTCTCAACAAGGACTCGAACAGATACCTGGTGGTGAAGGGCCGTTTGTCTTGGCATAAACCCATGTCCGGGTGGTGTAATGTACCTGTTCAGCCACCATAGTCCTAACATCAATGATAGTTAAGGAATCGAGATAAAGTTGTGAGCACGTCTGTACGATTGTGACAATCACTGAAACATGTCCAGACGAAAACTTTCAGACGAAGGACTGGCGAAGCAACAGCATGTTGAGCATACATACGCCGTTCAAAATTAAATTGATCCAATCATCAACACTACATTGTTATGGGAATGTACGTTTTCCGGGGGTTGGCTAGTATCGTTCCGTCGTCTCTCACGACGCCGACGGCCACTTTATTAGCCGAGCCTTCTATCCCTAAGGCCAGCATGCTCGTAATGAAACCGGTCGTTGCTAGTTGTTAAATTTCAATCAATCTCCATCTAGTCCGCAGCAGGACAATTCGACTGTTGTCAGCTTAAGTTCTCCAACGTCGGAGAAGGGAGCAGGCCCTTGGCCGGTACACATCCTATACAAACGACCGTACGTTAAAAGGTTTATATAATGTGATATTGTACCGCTAATCGGTACTTCGCGCTCTCCATCGTCGTACAAAATTCATATGTACATTTGAATCACGATGTCAGCTTACCTTGCGTGAGCACGGTCTTCCTTCAAAAAACAACAAACCTCCAGCAACAGTAAGACATGAGATCAAATGTCTACTGAATTTTATCCGGTCGTCAATACTCCTGCTAATCTTTGGCAGACGATCTGACAGCGATGGGGTTTTAAAACACCCAGGTGGCAGAAAACTGCCCCGCAATGGAAGAAGGTGGCAGGTCTAAGAGGAATATCTCAGGACCAAAAAAGGCGTCCAGCGCACTGCAGCAGCTCCAGGAGCTCAGGAGGACTAAAGCGAAACAAGCTAGTGTTTATGAGATTAGAGAGGAGCAGCCCGTCTATGATGTCGTCGATGATGATGACTACGCTGACATAGTAGCGAAACGGCGCAGAGAAGGAGGTCGGGAAAGATTGCCAGCTATCCGTTGGATTCCAATGTCTGTTGGTATTCTGCTACACAAACAATACAAGTGCATAGTATATGTCCTTTTAAGGACGGTTAAATTTGAAGATCTTAGGACAGTGCAAGAGATATTTGGATTGAGACATACTTAAGCAAAGCAAGGATTTCTGGCTGAGAGGTCTTCACACCCTTCTGGTTTTCACTTCAGGTGACTTCATTGATGATGATGATGGCATGGGATACGTTGAGTTTGGGGAAGAGGATGACTGGGGTCGTGCGGATGAAGAAGCTGAGAAGGAATCAACTCAGGAACCATGCACAAAGAAGAGAAAGGATGAAACTGGTCAACCCAAAGGTATGACAATCATTGTGATAAATAGGTTTTTTATGGAGTGCTGATTGCTACACCTGCCAGTAGAAGATGTTGGCGCTCATGGAATGACGTGCAAGCCAGTTGAGTTAATTGAAGATTTAAAAGCAGTCTGAGTTTACTCAAAGTGTGTCTTGCAGGGGGCCACAAGAAACGCACGGAACCATCTAGGGCAGAACAGCAAAGGGCGGCACAGATGTTCATGCTGACATCCAGTGCGCCCTTCAATGAAAGAACGAAGTGATGTGCATGCCCTGGGCTTAGAACTAAACATATGTAGATGTTACAGCCTGAAGCCGACCTTTGACACTGCTGTGCTTCCTTATAAGGAAGCACAACAGTGGAGCACTAACGTATGGATGGATTAATATCCCAGTTGGGCACGGATAAAGATGCGGAAGATTAATGCGGGTGGCAAACATCCTGCCGTATCAATTTACACCAGATCGCAGAGAGCAAGTTAGTGGAGCTCTACCAAACATGACTTCTAACGCAAATTGGTACCCTGCAGATCGGAGCACCACGATGCAGCTTGACCCAAAAGTTGAAGAGGCCGCTGATGCACTCCTGGATGAGCTCCTGAATGATGACTCAGGAAGTGCCCAGAACAGGTGTGCACATCTCAGGAAAGTAATGTGACCCTTTTTGTTTAAAGACCCATTTTTAAATTGGTATGCCGATTTCAGTGCCCCATACAAACTATTGCAACTTCCAAGGCCCTCTCTCCCCACCCCACCCCCCACTCTTTCTCCTTTGTCACTCTGTGCCGCCTCTCCTCTCCCCCCCCCCCCCCCCCACACACACCCCATCCACAGCATGCTTCGTGGCACATGCCCTATCCTTTCTGCAAAGCCCATGGTTCATGTGCTTGCCATGTGAGTATGAGGCTAGCCGCTCCTGGGGAAAAAGCCGTGGTTTGTCTTTGTGCTCCTCATCGGAGATTATGCTGTTCAGGCTGCCTGTGACTCGACCCTCGTTACAGAGGACCTTCGCACGAGCAGCACCTCATGCATCGACCGGAAGAATACAAGGTAGCCGCCTGGCCCATACCTCATCAAATGCTGCTGTTGGGCAGCGCCCGACTCAATCGATGCGATACAAAGAGGAGGCTGTCCTGTCGCCTCCCAGCCACCTGGCAGGTAACTACCCACCCTTCCACTGTCAAGGACTGTTGTCAGGTCCTGGAAGACAGTCTCTGAGCAACCCTACATGCGTTCCCTTAGTCCGTAACACACATTCTAATTATGTGACTTTGCAGCATTTGCGGCATACTTGAGTGCGCATGCGCTGTGCTCCAAAACGATGTTGCATTCCTGAGGCCCTCAAAGACTCGTGATTTCTGGACACATGCAATGTTCTGCTTATGGGATGGGCTTGACACCCGTGTTTGGAGTTTGTAGAAAGATGCCATATGGACAGTGGCTTTGAGCAGCTGGACAATGGATCGTTGTCCTGTCGTCCCATGGATTTGGACATTGATGTGCAGCCTATGGACATGGGACCATCATCGCCACCCCAAGATGAAGAGGATGCAACTGTTGGGCAACAGAAGCCTGAAGTGGAACATAGGCAGCCCGATTCTAAGGTATATCTTGTCAAGGTCCTCCACTTCTTCAGACCTACCTTGTCTGCGGGCATTTACAAGTGCTTAGGAGCAAGCTTGCTCCTTTTCAAGACAACATGAGTGACATCTGCAGGGCAAAGACTGCATGTGCACACCTGGGTCAGGAACATTTGCATGGCTGGGTCAGAGAGTGAGCTTGGTCGCACTATGCAGGAGCCTGAAGCATGTGTGCCCAACTCTGGATCAGCTACAGATCTTCCGCTGGACGTGCCAAAACCGGTTAAGGAGTTTTTCCCAGCAATTATCAAAGCTGAGGCCGTGGCTGTGGCTGGATGGCAAGAAATGTATGATGTAAAAGATGGTGCGTGTACTGACTTTGCCTTTGGTATCCATGACCAAACCCAGCTCTCGTTGGAGATTCATGCCAGCAAGATGTAATGTGTAGGCCTTCACCACCCATACTGACATGTGCATCATTTACCGCAGATAGTGATGCTGGAATGGAAGATGCGGCTTCTGAAGCTCCAGCCTGGGTCGATGATGGCAGCCTCCCTCTTGATGGTGATGGGAAGCTGCCTTTCTACTTTATGGATGCTCATGAGGAAGCCAGCACGCCCGCCACAATTTATATGTTTGGGAAGGCACGTTCCTCACGCTGCTCTGCCCTTCTGTTGTATCTGTTCTGTCCCCATATTGTTTCGGGGAGGGAAATGAGGATCAGTGCAGTATGAGGGTAACACAGGGTTCAGTGGGGCAATAGGGTACAATATAATGAGGGCTGGCGGCATGACCATCCCCTTGAAGTGCATGACGTTTGCTTGGCTTGCAGGTTCCCCAAGGCAATGGCTTCGTGTCGTGCTGTGCTGTTGTGCACAAGTGCATGCGAAACATCCTTGTCGTGCCAAGGCCTGACATCTTTGTTGGACCACGCCTTCAAGAGCTGGAGAATGCATTGGCAGCTAACCCTGCCGGAAAGAAGGACCTCGTTTGTCACCTGCATGTGAGTTTGACCCCTTGGAGGTGCTCAATTTTCAAAATGGCCTGTTGTAATCAAGCACCACACTGGTTGCTCTAAATCCTTGACCAGGTGTATGGAAACATTTAACCTCTGCAAAAGCAGATTGATATGGCAAAGTTCATAGATCCAACCTGGCAGAAATGACTTGTGGCTTTGTTAATCAAGCTACTGACAACTGCCAGTGCCATTAGTCCCTGCCCATCCAAGAACTGTCCAGAGCATCTTAAGATGTGGATAGATTGTTAGATGGAGGTGTAGGGGTGTGTTAAAGGGATGGAGGGGATAGAAAAGGACAGGAGAAGAGGGGGAAGGGCGAAGTGTGTGTGGTAATTGTTGTAGAGGGAGGCGTGTGTATTGCTAAAGAAGGGGGTGCCGGAGAGGGGGGGAAGGGAGAGGGGGAGAGGGAGGGAGGGAGGGAGAGAGGGGGCGGGCGGGGGGGCTGGGAGAGAGAGAGTGGGGGGCCGAGTTGAAGAGAGAGAAAGGGGGAGGGGGGAGCTGGAGAGAGAGAGATGATACATGCAGCAGGCAGGCAGGCAAGGCATGGTGTTACGTGCAGCAGTTACATCTCTTTTGTGGCCATACAGGAACTTGCGACAGATTTGAAAGCAGAAGTCCGTGAATTATTAGCCCGCAAAGGCATTAATAAATTTGTCCTTAAGCCAGTGAAACGCAGCTACGCGTTTGAGAATCAGAACGTACCTCATTGCGAACAGTGGGTCTTAAAAGTTCGCTATGATGCCGCTTTGCCAATGCTGGACCTTGGCTTGACAGGTATGTCATGACGAACGACAGAGGGGCCCCCTTGTACATGTGTGGGCAATTTCATTACCGGTAGTTTGCCTCACAATCCAAATGTTTTTGGTTGCCATTCAAAAGAAGCTTCTCTATCTGGCCCATACCATACCCCCCCCCCCCCTCTCTCTCTCTCTCTGTGTGTGTGTGTGTGTGTGTGTGTGTGTGTGTGTGTGTGTGTGTGTGTGTGTGTGTGTGCGTGTGTGCGTGTGTGTGTCTCTGTCTGTCTGTCTGTGTTTGGGGGGGGGGATGGGGATGAAGAGAGGGGGAAAGAGAGAGAGAGGGGGGGGGGTGAGAGAGAGATCAACCGCATCTGAGAAGACTACGACTAACTCCCTGTTCGTGCGTGTAGGCACTAATTTTATTGCAATCTTCGGCAGTCAGCAGAGTATATTGGAATCCGTGCTCTTAAAGCGGAGAATCAACGGGCCATCATGGCTGAGCTTAGAACGGCCAAGCAGGGTTGATTCCTGCAAACAGGTACAGATCTGGATCCACCTGGACAGTCCCTTTTTCTGCCCTGTCCTTTATGACCAGCAAAAGGTTCACCGACTCTAAACATCGTTGAGTGTGGAGGGCAGCTGTCTCACTCTGGATGTGACGGTCCTACAGGTAAGCTGGAGTAAGCTTGAAGTTGAATTGGCAACACCGAAAGCCTTGTTCCCCTTGGAAGCATCACGGCCACCTCCACCACTGCTCGTTGCGGCCCTAAACATCAAAACAACCTTGGATCCCAAGGTAATTCCATTCTCCCTGATCTTTTGTGTGGATGGGTGCATTACTAAACTGCACCCACCTAGCTTGTTTCTTTATCAGTGCTGTCCGTTATTATGATGCTGTATCCTTTCTCCAAGCATGACATCAGCAATGCTTTGCAGACTTGCACCAATGAGATTGTCGCTGCCAGTGTGGTATATGTGAATGGACTGCCAGCCGATAGGCCCTGCCCAAAGTCAGAATGGAACAAGCCACCTCAGCTCCGCCACTTCAGCGTTGTCCGGAAGCTTGGGCGCCAAGAGCCATTCCCGGCAGGTGTGCCGCTGCTCTCTGACATTCAAACAATAACTTATCCAACAAATTTATGCGTTCTTTGTCACACTATTTATTCTTTTGCCAACAAACCAACCATTTTCTGTGCAATGCTGACATGTCTTTAGACGCTGAGGACCCCAACCCGTACAAACTAAGTGCCCTGCTCTGTAACTCCATAAGAGATCCGGGGTTGGAAGCTGCCGTTCCAAGCCCAATGCAATGGTAAAGCTCATCCACATTGAGGTAGAAAAGCTCATGAGCCCCTCATGAGTAGTGACACATGGCTGTCAAGCTTTGTCACCTTTTCAGCTGGTCATTGCATCCCCATGAAGTTCAAGCAGTCAAACAAGAGCAGTACCATTTCTGCCCTCAGCAGGCCTCACAATGTTGCTTGAGCAATGGCTTGGGATAAATTTTGAAAAGGGACAGGCTGGAAGGAGCTGATGCAGGGTGCTGAAATGAACAATTGGCATGCAGGCCTTGATGCTCGGATACGAGAGGCCAACGAGAGCCGGATTGGCAAGTTGAACGGGGGCAATGACGGACGAATGCTGTCACAGCAGAGTACTGAAGCTGGTTTGCTCAATTATCTACTTGGCCGCTTGGAGAAACTGGATGCAGATGTGTACTGTGGACACAACATAGCAGCGTTTGACATGGACGTTCTGCTGCATCGCTTACAACATCATAAGGTGTTGCTACCCCTGGCTACCTGTTTGGGCATATTGCCAGAGAAACCTACTGAAATGAACTACAGTAAGCTTCATACACTCTTCCTTTGTAACCACGCTGTACCTTCAGCGAGACAAATGATGAAGTTCATCTCCGATACCTTGCAGGGCTTCCTGATTAGGAACCCAACTGGCTTCTTTGATTATTGGGACAACTTGCTGACCCAAGCACATTGCAGGTAGCAAATTGGAGCCGCCTGGGGCGCTTAAAGCGGAGCAAGATGCCACATTTGGGCGGTGGTGGGCATGTATTTGGTGGGGGAGCCAGTGCTGGACTACTTGCTGTTCTAGCAGGGCGTCTGCTGTGTGACACATACTTGGCTGCTCGAGAACTTGTTAAAAGCATTGATTTCACCTTGGGCACCCTTGCTGCAAACCTTTTGGGTCAACAGCGCAGTGAGCTTTCTGCAGCAGACATACCAGGCAAGTGATACCTGTTGCCAAATTTAACAGTGCATATTGGGTCTTTCAGCAATTGAGAGCATAACTATTTTTTGCTTCAGCACTCATTGCTGGCATAAACTTCAATAGAAGCAACCCCCTGGTTCGTACACATAGCAAGTTTTCTGGTGTAAATTATGAGAAACTCTCAGTCATTTTTAACTCTACAGATACCTTGAAGCTTCCCTTGCGATGTGGTTATTCTCTGACTTACGCATTGCATTCCATGTTCACTTTCCTGCAAGCTTTAGACTCTCAAGAGATTGATGGGCCCTGCATGGCGCTTTCAACAGGAAAGTATGAGACGGCCACGAAGTTGCTTGAACTTGTCCAGCATACTGAGGGAGATGCATGGCTGGCTCTTGGATTGACGACTCATCTGAATGTCATTCCGCTTACTCGGGAGCTATCATGCATATCTGGATACCTCTGGTCTCGCACACTCCAGGTAAACACAGGGATTTAATTCTTGATCGCCCCAACAGGGATCATCCTTTTCCTGCAGTCTTACTGTCCTTTAGCATGTATCCTTTCCCCCTCATCTTAGAACCTCCAATATTATTGTTGCTGCAGCAAAGTCTCAGCCAACTATCCAATTTGGGGCTCTTGCAGGGCCAGCGTGCTGCAAGAATTGAGATGTTACTCTTGCATGAATTTTACAAACGCAAGTTCGTCCTGCCAGACAAACTCACGGCCCGCGAGAGGAACAAGCTGGCTGATCAAAGAGCAAATGCCATGGATGTGGATGACGACCCATTGGATGAAGCACAAGGTTGGCTATGCTTTGTGTTATACTGGTCTTTAACAGGAAGGTGGCTGAACGTCCTCTTCATCCTTTAATGGCATATGTTCTTTGTTATCAATATAGCCACTTTGCTGTTCCGTTGTTAGAGAAGCATCGTCACTGAGGTACCCAAGAACATTTCCAAATTTTATCAGCAAGTTTCGGATGAGAAATACTTTGAATTTATGACACTTCAAATACAAACTTAGGTTGACAGGTGGTGACGAGCATAGCAGAGTTGTTGGTACATCAAAAACCAGCTACTCTGGCACAATGGACGTGTGGTGTGTGCAGGTAGTGGAAAGTCGAAGGGGCCGCAATATGCTGGAGGCCTTGTATTGGAACCCAAAAGGGGTCTTTATGATAGATTCGTACTCCTTCTGGACTTCAATTCCTTGTATCCATCCATCATCCAGGAGTACAACATCTGCTTCACCACGGTTAGCTGTCCTACAGATGGAGGCCTTGCTCCGCTACCGCAACCATCAGATCAAATGGCAATTTTACCTACAGTAAGCACAGCCTGCTCAGTATATGCAGGGCCCCACTAAGTGGGGACCAAGCCCATTCTAAAGGCATATTGGTTTGAAGAAAAGGCCAGGTGTAGACGACTTTCTTCACAACAACGTGTTATACGATGTGCTTGCCGGAACTGGATGTACAAAGGGGGTGATTCATGTGTGGTCATCAGATCCAGGAGAAATTATTGGGGAAACATTCGCGTCGGTATTGTGCGTACATGGTTTGGGGCATAAACGCAAGTGAAAAGGCCATTTGGTAATAATTCTTTCTGTCCTTATGTTCATTCTGCTGGGAACATCTCATTGTAAGTGCTTTCATGATTTGGGTCTTTTGGGATTGTTATAGGTGATTTCGAAATTAGTGGAGCAGCGGCGAGCTGTCAAACGTCAGAAAGCCAATGAACGAAACCCCCTTGCAGCTATGCAGTTGGACGTTCGCCAGCAGGCTTTGAAGCTGACAGCAAACAGCATGTATGGCTGCTTGGGATTTTCATCCTCACGTTTTTATGCAAAGCCCCTTGCTGAATTGATTACAGCCCAAGGTCGAGAAGTGCTGCAATCCACAGTGGACACAGTCCAGGGGACTATCGGAGCAAATGTAAGTCTAGCTCTCTCGTTTGCCCCCCTCTCATACCTTCTAGTGTCATTTGAAGCTGTTTAGGGGCAATTCACATGTTAATAAGCATTCTACTGGAATTGACTGAGATTTCTCTTTAATCCGCAAACGGTTTTGCTACTCTCAGGATAGTGTTTCATCAGTGGTCTCAGAGTCTCCTCACCAGTTCCTTCGTGAGCTGGATTAACTCTGTCTCTGCTCTGTCTCTGTCTCTGTCTCTGTCTCTGCTTTCTGTCAAAAACGTTGAAGATGGACTGGCTTGCAGGTGATTTATGGTGACACAGATAGCATCATGGTGGCAACTGGCAGTGATGACCTAGGTGAGGTTCAAAAACTCGGAAAGCGAATAAAGGAGGCAGTCAACAAACGGTACCGTAAGCTGGAGCTTGAAATGGACGGTATCTTCAAAGTCATGTTGCTTCTCAAGAAGAAGAAATATGCTGCTGTTGTGGTCGACCCAAACACAGGCTCCGAGGTGAGAGCTGCCACTGATCTGCACTACCATATATCGAGGTTGCAAAGACAGGGAAGGCTGTCCACAATTGGCCGAACTCGCACAAACAACTTTCACTACATTTCAGAGTAGGCAATCTATGTGTAGGGGACCCTGGGCTGTCATCGTGGCACTACGACCATACAAAACACTTCACAAAGTCACCCAGAAGAACATCTTTCCAAGTTAACATTGGGCACGGGTTTGCAGAGCCAAGAGATCAAAGGACTCGACATGGTCAGGCGGGATTGGTCAGGACTTGCAAAAGATGTTGGTAAATATGTCCTGAACAAAATACTGTCAGGCCTCCCATCTGATGAGGTTGTGGAGGCCATTCATCAGCACCTTCGCCAGGTGAGCAGTCAAACCATGCAAACAACTGAGGAGCATCCTCTGCCAACCTTTGCTCTGTTCAAAAATCGGCACATTCCCCTGGTTGTTTAGGCACTGGTTGCAATTCTGCAGATTCGAAATGACTTGGATGAAGGGAATGTCCCTCTGGATCGTTTCATAATCACTAAGCAGCTCACAAAGCGTCCTGAAGACTATCCAGCTAAAGAGGCCCGGACACAACCTCATGTGGTTGTCGCATTGCGAAGAAAGGCTGCCCATCTTCGAGGTGCTGTTATGCAGGTGAATCAGCCCTATTCTGTTATCTTAATGGACTGCTATTTGCAGGGGACCAAGCCTCAAGAAGAGATAATTACTGAAGAACGTTCTGATGAGACGTTAGTAATTTTTGCTTAAAAATCGACAAGCTTCGACTGCATGTTGCCATTGGTTGGCAAAGCCCTCATGAACAATTTGTGCGAGTGCTGACAAGCATAGAAGGACATGGCTCCTCATTCGAAGGTCCAAGAGTTGGGTACCGTTTCTGTATAAGTATATTTGTTGCAGCAACATGTGGGAAGTTGCCACAACACCAGAGATACCAATGCATGCTGTGGCGTCTTTGAAAGTGTTTGAAGCAAGACTTGATGCGGGTGCTTGCAGGGCGAAACAGTCCCCTACATAATCTGCATAGCGAAGGAGGATGGTGAAGCTGCCACGTTGACGTCTGGTGAACGTCCTTCCAAAGGAGTGGCGGAAAGGGCGTACCATCCAGATGAAGTGACAGCAAGTTCGAACATAGTACCTGACTTGGATTACTATCTGGCTCAACAGGCAAGTCGTTTATTTCTCAGGGACGATGCAATTTAGAAATTGGAACATCTTAGAGTGTTCCAATTTCCTATGCTATTCTTAAAGCAGCCTGAATTTTCATGTCTTTCAAGTCCCCTTCGTTGTTGAAACTTGACATTGGCACGTTACGGCTTCAGGTCTGACTCTTCTGACAGACGGTCTGCATTTTCTAAATGATCTTGGTTAGAAAGCTGATTTCAGGAAGCCCGACTTTGAAATACATATGGTACAAGGTCGAAGGTTGATGATAAAGTGAAGGCAGCCTCCGCATAATGTGCAGGTACATCCTCTTGTTGCGAGGCTTTGTGGACCAATAGAGGGCACGGACCATGCTCGTCTGGCGGACTGTCTTGGCTTAGACTCAGCTAAGTACCATTCGGCCAGCCACCCACAGCAGCAGGGTTATGAAGAGCAAGACGCTGCTCCTCTCACTCTAGACGACGATACTCGCTTCCAGGTGCCTTAAGATGTTGCATGTTTGCATGGCTATGGTTTCGAGTGTTTCTTGCAACCCTGAGATGAAGCTGTAAAGTCTTCTCGATGCATGCCTGAATGAAGCTTTTGAAATCTCCTCCCAATGATGCAATTCATTGTGCTTGAGGATGGACTTTGCATGTGTAGCAGTTTATCTTTGGTAATCTATTAAGTGCATGAGGTCAATCTTAAGTATGGTCCTCGGAGACCATTAATGTTGTGTAAAGCATTGGTGCAAATTGCAGAATTGCGAGTCCTTATGGCTACGAGGGGCTGATGGCTCTCGAACACGATTTGCTGGTGTATCAGACATCGTAAAAGGTGCAGCATCGGTAGAAACTGCCCTCCCAACTGGCAGCAGTGGTGAGATGCTTCTCCTGCACACATATTGCAAGGGGTCTCTGCCGCGCGCGCTTGTGTGTGTGTGTGTGTGTGTGTGTGTGTGTGTGTGTGTGTGTGTGTGTGTGTGTGTGTGTGTGTGTGTGTGTGTGCGTGCGTGCGTGTGTGCGCGTGCGCGCGCGTGCGTGCGTCTGTGCCTGTGTCTGCACTTTGTGTGCGTGCATGCGTCTGTGTCTTCGTGTGTATATGGGGGTATGTGTGTGTGTGGGGAGGGGGGTGTGCGGGTTGTGTGTGTGTTTGTGTTTGTGCAAATGTCAGTGCCTGTGCCAGTAGTGTTGGTTTGCTTCCTATTCAAAAAGCCTCAGCTTCTTTGCCTTCTCGGATTTTGAAGCAAATAAACATATGCAATGTTCCTGCAGGTGCACTACTTACAGCTGCTCAGTTGAACAATCAAGTGCGAATGCGTCTTCGAGATAATGTTGTGGCATACTACGATGCGTGGCTCAAAACCGATGATGATGTGCCCATTCGGACCAGAGATGTGTTTCTTCGACCGCAGGTACACACCGCAAACCAAAAGTGCCTCATGCATGTTGGGCTTCTCCGAGGCGTCTCTGTTTTTGAGGAGATGTGCAAATTGATTCGTGCTTTGAAGTCCTTAACAAGATGGCGCTGACTGGGTTGAATCAGGAGGACACCTCTCATCCAGCTGCTTTGCCATCAACTGAGTCAGGAGGGCCCTTGGTGCGCGAGATGACTGAAAGCTACCTCTACACACAACTGTCATACGTTTCAAGTCTGTTGGATGTATCAAGTGCCCTACAACGTGTGAAGGGCGACGAAGCAAGGCTAGCTGCTAAAGAAAAGTTGTTGCCGTTGAATGGAGCCTTGACCGCCGCACATTCTGAGGTCCAACGGCTCCAAGGGCGGAGCAAATTCTGTTTTGTGAACCTTGCAGCTCTTCTGGCGGGGCCTGCCGCTTGAATACATCAATCTCAGCAGCGTTTGTGGCTTCGCCTCGCACAAATTTCTCCGTGGGAGCATTCAGAACGAAATGTGGTGCATTTGTCAGGACAGATGTGATATTCGCAAGGCGCAGGAGGTCATCCAGTCAACTGTACCAAAGATGTGACACTATGTATGTCCCGACCACTTTATCATAGAAAGTCACGTGCTGACGGAGGAGGTCACGTGCAGCACCCAGGACTCGTGGGCCACGAGGGGTGCACCATATAGTCGTAGACATGTGACTGTCAGCATCGAAGCTATCCAAGTTAGTTAGCGGTTTTGACGTTCACGTGCTGCCCAAGTCAAATATAGGGATCCTGTTTTGGGACCCCTTACATTCTTTGGGGTTTCTACATTATTCAAGATATGTGTTCTCCATAGAATCCTCTCTGACTTCGAATATTTACTTTTGTTCCAGCCCCTTTCACGTCGTGGACGGAAGGTGTCTCAGCACTGAGGGTGTGAATTGTGTATTGAGAGTGAAGAGCCCTGTCAACAGTGCTTCAGTTGCTGCAATAGTTCATCTGGCGTAAGTGAATCTGACAGTTTCTACGCGCTTTTCACTTACCCGCATTGAGTATTGTAAGCCTTGTAAGCAATGCTGGTTGAAAGTCATGCAGGATTTGCGCAGCACTGGCTCAGTTGGTCGTAACAGTCCCAAAAAAAAGGGCAGTTACAGTAAAATTACTTGAATCAAGACCAGTGTCAAAATCCAGCAACCCTCGAGCAGACGAGCCTGGTTGCTACAAGTAGCAGTTTGTTGTACGTGGTGTTTACACTTGAACGGCAATAGCCACGAATTGTGACGGACAAATGTAAGACCACTTCTGCTGGAAACTTGCCTTTGCGGGGCCACTCCCAATCAGCACGTGCACGTCAGTACCCCCCAACCCGAACGAGTTGATGCCGATGACTCTGCCACTGAATGGTGGCGCAGGCGTTGCCAATGTCCCAAATCAGCCCTTTTAACAACTCTGCACCATGTAACCAGCAGATTTGAGATTGTCATACTGATGCTATTTGCCCACCTGGATATGGCCCTGGAAATTGGAGTGTGGAAATGTAGATTGGAAGGCAGCGTGCCATGCTCCAGAGCAAGCAACGCCTTGATCAAACCTAAACGTATCCACCAGCAGGCTAGGTACCAACAAGCCCATCTTGGTGGCTTGGAATCAATTCCACATGTGCATCCCTTGTTTGCAAACAAAGCTTACTATTTACACTGTAAATGAGCCCGCTTAAGTCAAACAACAGAAAAGAATTCGTAGTAGAAGAATCGGAAGAAGCGGAAAGTGTATTGGATGTAACACTGCTGCAATGAAGGTAGGAAATCACGTGGCACCATGATTTACCGTAAGCCTTCTTGCCTTGCTCAGAATTACAGAAAAGCTGGGCGTGCGTGCTTGTGTGTGAATATCTCTCTCTCTCTCTATCTCTCTCTCTCTCTCTCTCTCTCTCTCTCTCTCTCTCTCTCTCTCTCTCTCTCTCTCTCTCTTCTCTCTCTCTCTCTCTCTCTCCTCTCTCTCTCTCTCTCTCTCTCTCTCTCTCTCTCTCTCTCTCTCTCTCTCTCTCTCTCTCTCTCTCTCTCTCTCTCTCTCTCCTCTCTTCTCTCTCTCTCTGTGTGTGTGTGTGTGTGTGTGTGTGTATGCGCGGGCGCGTGGGTGTGCATGCGTGCGTGTGTGTGTGTGTGTGTGTGTGTGTGTGTGTGTGTGTGTGTGTGTGTGTGTGCGTGCGCGCGCGCGCAGGTGCGTGCGTGTCTGCGTGCGGTTACCGCAACAGAAGAATTTTTAACTAGATCTATCGAGAACAACAAGAACGCTTGTCCAATGGAACAAGTCCAATGGGAAACGCTTATTACTAAAATGGCCTCGCCTGAAAGGGACCTTGGACCTGCTAGCCGGGAGGCGCCCTCACAGTTGCCCATGTTGAATTTGACGGAGCCCACAAGGACGGGGCAGTCTCGGAACCCGCCTGCCCCACCGCCATATACATTATCGATTGCAGAAGCTCGGCCGTGTCCGCACTTGCTGCCCCTGTGCCATGTGCTTCCACATACACAACCTGCCAGGGATTGATTTCGGCCTTTGAGCACACCTTTTGCCACAGCCCCACAAGTCCAATGAAATAGACAACGAATAATATTGATTAATCGAGTGCTGCACATGACCCATGTGGAGGGACTACGTGCCTTTCACTCAACCT
>KV908371.1:293885-301385 GCA_002005505.1 Botryococcus braunii
GTACAGCATCCGGGGTTCGCGCGTGATCCCTCAACGCACTACCAATCGGACCCAATCCAGCTTATCTTCGGAGATCGGACGGGAACCGGAGCTTTCTGGATGGTATGACCGTACCATGCACAAAAGCAATTGTGCCGGTATATTCATACCAAAAAATAAGACTTTCCGGAACCCACGCTCAGTGGGACCACACCAATGAGGCCAAGTGTGATCATTGTTCCCTCGACGCTGAAAACTAGTTGGAGTGTGCAGAGATTTAAAGGGCTGAATTAACCACGGCCTGCCAATGTCGATATTAAGTTCTAGCATTTCATCACCGATATAGCAAGACTGCCGGATTTTGTTGCGATCCCTCGCCCCCTCCCCCTAAACACAAACACACACACACACACACACACACACACACACACACACACACACACACACACACACACACACACACACACACACACACACACACACACACGGTGCGGTAGAGGTCCACGGTGACAATGCAGACGAGGATCACCCCTCTATGTCGCCATGAATGTGTTGGTAGTCCATTTAACCACTTGCAAGCAGACACCTCTGCAGACACCAGCTGGCAAGGGAAGCCCTGACGAGCGTAAAAAGAACACGTTTGTCGCAGAACAGGAGCAGCGAGAGAAGACTGAGGTGTTTAAAGAGTAGAAAGTGGATTCAGTTGAAAGGAGGAAGTCCCGACAGGTAATGCTCACGAAAGGTGAGCACCTCTAATTTCGGAACATGGAGTCACAGCGTGTCACACATTGGCAATCCTCGTTTGTCAGTGCTATACCTAAAACTACCCAGAGATAGAGCTCGACATCGATCGCCCAATTTCTTGTTGCCAGGGGATGCCGTTCTCTTTAACCTCAGTCTCTGGTCCCAGATGTATCTGAGTCCTTCCCTTTTTTGCCATGCCCGCGCAATCCAGACAATCACGCAGTGACTAGTTTTGTATGCAGACTTGGCAAAGCGTATCAATGGCATATGTTTGGTCAAAGTTCCATCTGGGTGCAGGATGCCAGTAGACGTGAGGAAAATGGATAGTACGACACCGAAGGCTTTGAAGATTGCACTTGACAAAGGGAACGAAAGAGCAGCCAAAAGCAACAATAAAGAAGCTTAAGACTAGATGGGGCAGGGGAGGGAGGGAGAACCCTAGAACATAAATGAGACAGCGAGTGCGGGGAGAGGGGGTTGATTGCAAGGGGTGATGGATGTAGGGGAATTGACAGTCAGAGGAAGGGGGAATATAGAGAAATGATAATGTTCGGGACGGAGTATGATAATGGTCGGGTCAGAGGAAAAGAAAGAGGTACTCGGGAAAGGAGAAGGAAAAAAGGTAGAGGCGACAGGACGGAATGACTGTAGGAGAAGAGGAGATAGAGGAGTTAAGAAGGGTGGGGGGACGGAAGACAAAGAGGGAGGAGAGAGTACGCGCGCGTGCAAGAGAAGAGGGGGGGGGGGGGGACGGGAGATGAAAGGACCCCAAGCCTCGGAGTCCGAGGGAGGGACGAATCCGTCCAGGAGGATCCCTCGGGAGTCCAGAATCGGGACTGATTTAAATCCCGCATTTGCCACGAGTGCAGAGTGTCGTTTCGATCTGCAACAGTATCATGGATATATCATCTCATCTAGAGAAAGCGTTACACGAGCAAGCGCACGCTGTAAAGCTAATGGTCGTTACTTGCTACATTTTCTGCTGAAAGAAACACTTTTTCTTGCATGTTGACGGTTGTCTGGTAGCGGATGGGGCTCCTCTCTCCCGGGAGAGAAAACTTGTGCCACGCATGCCGGACTTAACAATGCAACTGTTGACCAACCAAATCGGAAAAACTCACGTATAAGAACAGTTATTGTGCATTTAAGTTGTTCTTTGAAAGCCCAAGAGCCCCAGGTTCGCCATGGGTGATCAGGTAAGCGACCAGATCGACTGCAAGGGCTTGGTCGAGTTGCGTGCCACCGAACAATCCTTTAATCACAGAAACAACAAATTTTACATGAAATAAAGATATGTTTTAAAATAAGTTGCTGTAGCCGTAAAGTATAGTCCCTTGCCGGGTCCTATTGCGGAGGACGGGCCGCCGATTGCTAAGGGCTTCCGCTGTTCAATCAGGGTGGCGCCGTATTTGGACTTGATGATAGTGATCTGGAAGATTTTCTCGCAAGTAGCTCCGACGAGGATGCCATCCCTTCTCATGTTGCGGCCACTGCTGGGCCACCTCCCCAAGTTGTCCTGCTAACTGGCACAGGATGGAGGGGCCCCAAGGAGGGACTATCTGGGGACGTCTCCCGTCCTGTACCACCAAATAGGTGATGCTTATTGGCACTGATTAGTATCTCGCCCCAGTTATAATCAAGGCAGATTGTTATGTAGTTCTGCCCTTTACCTGTACTGGCAGCTGATTGTATTTTCGTTTAGATATTTGCCATTTAAATTGACCTTGAGTCTGTACCTGAGTCAACATTCCAATGAAAGTGGTAACCTTCCCTGGTGCAGATGGGATGTGGACATAGGCTGGAATGAAACAACAAACCTCAACAAAAGGTTTGGAGGATTTATTGAGGACGTGGAACTCTTCGACAGCACTTTCTTTGCTGTGACTCATCCTGAGGCTGTTGTCATGGATGCTCAGCAGAGATTGCTGCTAGAAGTCTCGTTTGAAACCTTGAAGAGCTCTGCTCCTCGGGATCTGGCAGGTTTGTACGCATGCGCTACTTTGTTCGACATATGCATAACCAGAGCCTTGCATGAGTAGTTGTTTTCATATCTATAACCTCTTTGAACATAGTTTGTGGTTAAAAAAACCCATAAAGGGGGTTACAGGTAACTAGAGCAATTCTGCAAAACCTACACAGTCTTCTCAATAATAAACTAAACGACAGCCTGGCTGGACACATGCTTGCGTGCATGCTTGCAAGCATGTGTGTGTCTATGTGTGTGCGTGGGGGGGGGGGGGAGAGGGAGAGAGAGAGAGAGAGGGAGAGAGAGAGAGAGAGAGAGAGAGAGAGCGAGAGAGAGAGAGAGAGAGAGAGAGAGAGAGAGAGAGAGAGAGAGAGAGAGTATGTGTGTGTGTGTCTGTGTGTGTGTCTGTATGTCTGTGTGTGCATGTGCGTGTGCGTGTTTGTGTGTGTGTGTGTGTGTGTGTGTGTGTGTGTGTGTGTGTGTGTGTGTGTGTGTGCATGCACGCGCTTGCTCCCCGAGGACGAAACCACGCCGAGCGATTTGGAGCCATGCCACATGGGTGACTGCCATGAGTGGCAGTGTAGGAAGCAAATGGCTTCGTGGAACACACATCAGAAGACCACGGTAGCCCAATCAATCGAACCATGGTACACTGGACGTATCTGTACTGCAGCATCAGTGCTTACAACAAAACCTGCAAACGGTCATAAGCTGGAAGGGACCGGTTCAGCACTAGCCCGAAACAATATCCCAGAAGTAAAGGTCTGCAAGATTGTCGCCAAGGCGCCTTCCTTCTGGCCAAAGCCCCCCACCTCATGGCTGGAACCCCCGTGAGAAAGAATGCAGGAGCCTTCAAAAATGGTTTTACCGTGCCTTTCTCTTTTCCTACCCCCCTAAACAAGAGCGGGGGCCTACAGAGGCTTTGATGTGACACATGGCAGCACTCTGTAGGGTCTGCAACAGTGTAATGTAATGAGGATCACCGCCGGACTTAATTTGATTTTCCACATTTGCGCTACAGGAGATGCAGCAAAAGGCGTGGCAGTCGCTGTGGGGGTGTCGTACACAGAATACTACCTCAACACGACATACATGCCCATGTCTGCCTACACCGCAACATCAGGGACGCTGTCCGTGATTTGCGGGCGGCTGTCGTACACTCTGGCTCTGAAAGGGCCCTCTGTGTCCATCGACACAGCCTGCTCCTCCTCACTGGTGGGGGTCCACCTGGCTGCCACCAGCTTCCTGGGACCTTCCTGCCCGCGGGCTTTGGCCTGCGGAGTCAATCTGACCATGCGGGCTGAGACCACTGCCGTCCTTAGCAAGGCTGGCATGCTCGCGCAGGTGCGGCCCTTGCTATTCCAGACGAGAGAGCTCCTTCTGCCACGCGCGCGCGTACTCGCACGCGCACGCCCACACACGCACACATATACACACACACACACAGACACACACACACAGACACACACACACACACACACACAGACACATACACACACACACACACACACACACACACACACACACACACATGCGTGTGCGTGAGTTATCATGGACAGATGTTGAGTGGAAGGGTACGAGGAGAAAGAATGCGCGTGGAATTTAAGTTAGGGTGTTGAACAGGATATGTTGGTGTATGCCTGGACGGATGAAAGGTGGTACAGAAGAAAAAAGTAATTATGCCTACTACATCGACTCTCCTTTGCCACTCTATTCCAGCTTACTCCCAATATCAGGTTTCATGGACAGCTTTCCTAAAGTTAGCTTACTTTATTGATAATGGTTTCGGGGGTTAAAGGGAACAGGTCGCTAAACTCAAAGAGCGTCGAAGGGGTCAGGAGGCTTGGACAGAGCCTACCACCAAACTGTGAAGCTATTGTGGACACCCCCCCCCCCTCTCGCCCTTGGGGCCCCCATAGGTAGTATGGGAGACTCAACAGCACTCGCCAGGACCAGGGGAATCCACTGAAGAATTGTTAACAGGACCACGTTTGTGGGGCGCAGGATGGGCGGTGCAAGACCCTGGACAGCGCAGCAGATGGTTACATGAGGGGCGAGGCGTGCGTGGTTCACTTGTTGGAATCTTTCACAGAGCAGGAGCTTGCGGCACCGTCTGATCGGCAAGGACACGCCCTGCTAGTGCTAGGCACTGCTGTAAACCAGGATGGTCGCTCCAGCTCCCTCACGGTTCGGCCCCTGCCCTCCTCTCGTTCCCGCATACAGGGGATGGCCCCGTACTACTCATGAGCCTGAGGGCAAGATTTTGAATTTTGAATTTTGAAATTGAGTACGCCTTGCTTACTAGGATAGGACGTGTCCTTCTGCAGGTCTTTTGAAGTATGCACGTCTTGCGCCGGATGTCTCTGGTGCTTTGAGGAGGGCACAACATGGAGATGCTTTTCTGGTTCCTACCAGAGCTCTCATAGGGTCCGCAGTCAACGTGTCGATCAGGGCAGACCCATGTTTTGCTGTAATAAGTGCCCTGACCATCATCAACAATCACCACGATCATCATCATCATCATCATCATCATCATCATCATCATCATCATCATCACATAATCTCCTTCCATAAGATGATTCCTATCTTTGGTATGCTGTACGGAGATGACAGTCAATGCTACTCCAAAGACCAACAGGTTATATTACGACTGAAGAACCCAGTCTTCGTGAGGATCGCACCTTCATCGTGAACTGGGACCTCAAACGATGACTTCTTGGCAATACAACTGGGCTACAGAAGCGTCGAGATGTGACGTCCTTCAAGGAGTGGTACCTGACGTCCTTCAAGGAGTGGTACCTGACGTCCTTAAAGATCTCTAGAGTTACCTGACCCTTGGGGGGAAGGGGAGCAGGCACCCAACGGGCCGTCCCAGCAGCAGGTCATAAGAGCAGCCCTAGCTGCAGGCAAAGTGCCGGAGTCTGACGTGGCAGTTTTGGAGATGCACGGCACCGGGACCTCCTTGGGCGACCCCATCGAGGTGAGCTTGCCCTCATATACTTCATCCTCCTTCCACCGCTACAAAAGATGGCGAACCCAATTTCACAAACCTTCTATTTTTGATGTGTGTGTGTGTGTGTGTGTGTGTGTGTGTGTGTGTGTGTGTGTGTGTGTGTGTGTGTGTGCGCGCGCGGGCGCGCGCGCGCTCGCATGCATGTGCACGTATGGCTGTGCGTGTACGTTTGTCCTTGTTCCCCTGCCCTCTCGTACTCTCAAGCTCTCACAGAAATGTTCCTGAGGGGCGGGCAGATCAGGAGTGTTCCTGACCTGCAACACATGTGTGCATTCTTGGCCATGCAATGCTATCTGTTATTGAGCAGTCGTGTCCAAGCCAAGGGGATCACATGGGGTCCATGTGGGGCAGGTCGGCGCGGCCTTTGCGGTCTTTCAAACGGAGCGCAAACAGTTGCAGCAGCCGCTCGAACTGCAAGCGGCGAAGTGTCGGCTGATGCACACGGAGCCTGCTGCTGGTGCTGTAGGATTAGCTTGCTTAGCCTCCCGCCTTAAGGGGGAACGTGGTTCCCTTATGCTGCAGCTTCGCACACTTAACCCCCACGTGGCATCTGTCATGCAGGTTAGGGCTTGGGCCCAATTCCCACGCCATTAATATCCTAAATCCTGACCTTTTGACCCCATGCCGCATCTATCATCCCAGAGGGACTTCCGGCCAGAACCCTATTCCCTGGAATGTTTCTTGGAAAAGTCTAATGCTACTTCACCCCCCGTTGTGGTGGAAGGGTTTAAACTTGGTATCTCAACTTGTAAACCCTGGTTTGGCAATTCTATTTTCACAACCGCCCATGAGGCAATCAAAAAACGGGTTTGTTTGCTCCCTCTCAGGGAACCCAAATCGTGAACATAGCTTCCCTCATTTGATTTTGCTCTGTGCATCCTGCTTGATCAGAGGCGGATGCCCATGTCTTGATCATCCCGCCTGTGTGCCACAGTCGTGGGTGTGGAGCAAAGAATGGGGTCAAATGCAACATTATGTAAGCAGTTCGTGGCCTGATAATCTGGTACATATCTGACAGTACTGGTGGGTCGCCAAATCCATTCCTCGATGTGGTTTCATGAGTTTCATTATGCAACAATGGCCATGGCTGCAGCATTCGGTTTGGTACTCTGACATGCGGGTCGAATTGGTTGGGGCAGGCGTATAACAAGACAGGGAGGGAGCGAGGGTGGATAGCAAGGCGAGGCCCTGGGGGAGGCCCCTTTGTGTTTGGGCAGAAGGGGAGCGTCAGTAGCTTTGCATATCAGGGAACCAACGCTCACGTTGTGGTGGGGCACGGCCCTCAAGTCACGGTTCCCAAACCAGTTGCCCCGCTTTTGTGGCAGCGCCGCCGCTTCTGGTACCAGGTGAGCTATCATCTTGCTACAATTCCCAGAATGGGTTTTGAATCGTGCTCTTTTCTAGCATCTAAAGCACGTTGCTTTTACACACACACACACACACACACACACACACACACACACACACACACACACACACACACACACACACACACACACACACACACACACACACACACACACTCTCTCTCTCTCTCTCTCTCTCTCTCTCTCTCTCTCTCTCTCTCTCTCTCTCTCTCTCTCTCTCTCCCCCTCTCTCCCGCTCTCTCTCTCTCTCTCTCCCCCCCCTTCTTTCCCACTGTGGGCAGCTTGCTCACACCCCCTTGGATTTTCTTCGGCCAAATGTATCCTTCGCAGGATGCTCATACCCATGTCTGTGACTGCCCTGAAGCACAGGGTTTGTGTAAATCCCTGCTGTGAAACCCTTTGCCATGGCCTTGATATGGAACCGCACTCTT
>KV908371.1:313885-318885 GCA_002005505.1 Botryococcus braunii
TGTGCTGAGGTATTCCCAG
Organism: Botryococcus braunii; assembly: GCA_002005505.1. Classification (NCBI taxonomy): domain Eukaryota; kingdom Viridiplantae; phylum Chlorophyta; class Trebouxiophyceae; genus Botryococcus; species Botryococcus braunii. The sequence continues at coordinate 313,905 of KV908371.1, forward strand.
GACGACTGCTGAACAACTTGCAATCCGTGCGTTCTCCAACGGTGCGCTTGCTTCAGCACAGTCCTTCACACGGTGGCCCTTGTGAGCTACTTTCAATCACTTCTTTGCCGATTCCTGCTTCCCATGACTTGGCTTTGGTTTCATAAGAGTTTTAAGTCATTCACAATGTTCCTTTTTGGCAGGTCGTCAAACGTGCACACGGGGGACCGCTGTGACGAGCGCCCCAATTGCACCATCATCTCCAAAGGGGACTGTCTTGATTTGGAGCCAAGTGTTACGCATTCCACATAAGCCACAGGATCCCACCTTCCTTCGCTGCACAGGTTCACCTTAAGCTTCTCCCCTTCCACATGGATGACAGTTCATTGATATTTGACGCTGACAGATTACAAGTATTGATGATGAGTAGACATGAATCTGGAGTGTAGCGCATGATGATTGAGAAAACATGAAGATCGTTCAGTCACTAGCGGTTGATCATGGGGTGGTTCCATGAGAGATGAAGATTGAGGGCCATTCCTCTGACGTCGTGTCTACCCTCCTAGTGCCACGCGTGCGTACTCTAAGGCACGTGCATGCACACACACCCACACACACTAGAGCACACACGTACTCACTCACACACAGACATACCCAGATAGGCATGCACAGACACACACACACACACACACACACACACACACACACACACACACACACACACACACACACACACACACACACACACACGCACGCACGCGCGCGCGCGCACGTGTGAGAGGGGGGGAGGAGGGGGCAGGGAGGGATGGAGAGAGCTCCCGTGCTTGCTTGCGTGACGGGCGATGGCGTGAACGAGGGTCAAATGATGGGGTCCTCCAGTCATACAGTAAACGTGGACTGCTCCAGGGTCTGCTCAGAGACCGCTCGAGGTGAAGACCAGCAATGGGTGCGGGGGACATAGAGAGAAACTTGAATCCTATGTGATTTCCCAGCCAGTACTTACGAGTACTGGCTGGGAAACTGTGAAATCCTCTTTTTTGTTTAATGCAAGATTACGTCAGTATCCTTACGGCACCATTTAGTTCTCTTTGATGTTGAGTGGTTCTCACACCCCCCCCCCCCCAGACCACAATATTCTGGCAGTACAGCTGTTGCCGCCTATTTACTCCTTGGCAAGTAATGGAGTTGAAAGCACATCAGCATGACACGCACGTGAGCATGTGGACTCAGGTGCAATAAGCCAGGAGCGGGCAAACAAGGGGTCAGGCTTTGTGTTCCACCCCGCGGTCGTTGACAATGCAGTACAGCTGGGACCCCTTCTGGCCCCACTGGGCATGCCAACACGAGCAGATGGAAAGAAGGGAGGTGCACGAGTTCTTGCCGCAGTTGCTGGACTTCTTGCGGCTCCGGCTCCTGAAGGGCAGGCCGTTTGGGCAGCTGCAGAGAAGCTTCCGCTGGGTCCTTCTGGTACCCTCCACATCAGCCACTGGATAGTGAATGACCGGGGTGCTGGACTAGCCATCCGAGATTTGCAGGTGGGTGCATGAGCTCGTCTTATTCCTAGGTGTTCTCTTCCTTCACAACCTTGCAGTGACTTAGGAAGGAAGGAAGGAAAATATTACATCCAGGACCAGCCTTTATGGCTGAAGGGACTTAGAAACCCTTTTCCCAGCTGAAATGGTTGTTTGCTACGCCAACACTGCACCTGCTTGTTGCTAGAATGCCGGGACTAGATATATATATATATATTTTTTCTTTTCTTTTTCTTTTTTCTTTTTTTTTTTTTTTGTTTGGTTTAAGAAATAAAATTTTGAGTTCGTTTTCTGTCATCAAGGTGGATCAATTTGGATGTGCGGTTTGCTGATGGCTTAATGATAAGCATTGTCATTGGCATTGCTTTGTGATGATGCGGCCGGGATATAAGCCTGGACTTTGGAAACTGCCATCTAAGTTTTAAAGGGGCCGTATGGGTGCGTCTCTGCAGAACAGGGAAGTCGGGGCTGCTGCAAGGGGTCCCGCCACTGCGGGAGGGCTTGGGGTGCTGAGTCAACAAGACCTCGATGAAAGGCGGTACATGTACCAGACAGAATGGCAGAAATCGACCCTGCAAGACCCAAGGGACACCTTGCAATCCCTGGAGCAGAGTGGCCGGTCCCATCACGTGCTGCAGGCTGTCAGCAGTATCCAGGCGACGCTCAGTGCATCTGGCACGAGCAAAGTATGCCGTGCCTCAGTTGGAACGGCACTGTATCTTTAACACCCCCTCCCCCCTTTGTGTCACGCGCGTGCACACCTGTGTGTGTGTGTGTATGTGTGTGTGTGTGTGTGTGTGTGTGTGTGTGTGGTGTGTGTGTGTGTGTGTGTGTGTGTGTGAATGTGTGTAGGGTGGGTGGTGGGTGGGTGGGGGGGGGGGGGGGCTTGGAACAGGGTGTGGTCCCGCCTGATATGTTCTTGGGCATGTACATACTTTGCTGATTTCCGCAATACGTCTTGCTACTTCCTGAGATTGGTTTGGCGGCCCTTTGCATGAACTTCTTTCGGCTCTAGAAGCAAAGATTGAAGCCAGTCACTTCCTTCGAGGAGTTACATATAGATGCAGGCTTTATCCGCATAGCCTGAATGAGTAAAATAATCGCATTTCATGCATTCATATCCAACCTCTGTTCTTCCATTGCCAACATTTCCATTGCAAAAAGCAATGTCGAGCATACTCTCGTGGTGACAGGCTGTGTTCCGACTTCGCGCTGCGGCAACAGAGCCAGCGCTTGCGGCTATGAGAGGGGCCACCCGATTAACTCGCGCTCTTCAGAGCATAGTGACCGAAGCTCCAAGCGGCGCACAATCGTCCCCCCAGGAGATCGTTCTGGCGACTCGAGGCGCGCACTCACACCGGGCGGGGCTCCACAAACTCGTGCCCCACGTGAGAGGTGCCTCCACGGCTGGGCTGTCTCAACTAGCACTGATAAGGGTCGCCTCTGTGGAGTACCCCGCCCTCAAGTGGGGCAGCGTGGATCGCAGCCTTCTGGATCCTGCTGCTGCTCTGCCTTCTCTCAATGCTGCTCTACCTGCTGGCGACGTTTATGGCCGCACGTTGGAAGTATGACCCGGTCTAACATGCTCACACATTTCAAGTACACAGGGCTGGCACGTGGCCACCCTTGCTCAGTTTTGGTGCTTGCATCAGCTGTACATAACGTTTCCTCACCGTTTTCTGCTAATTTTACGCTGCGGGGGAGGAGGTTGGCAGTGTGCTCACCAAGTAGTCCAGATGGTTGTCATCACCTGTTTGCTATGTATGCTATCCTGCACAACATAAACCAAGTTGGCGAGCTACTTATTGTGCAGGGTCTTTGGAAAGCATCACAGCCAAGACCCTGATGGTGATGATTGCGTCTCGAGGGCTTGAAATGCGCATCGTCATTTCAACTCATACTGACGGACATGATTTTATGCTCAAAGCTCTCCAAAACGTGTATGAAAGGGCCTTGTGATGGGGACTGACGGGTCTGCAGGGGGGAGCATGGGAAGTTCCCAAACTTTTGCTGTGCTCTTCAGACCCTCAGGCTCAACCTGCGCCAATTCCCAGTCTTTCTGAAACCAACCGAGGGACAGTCGTCATTACAGGTCCGCTTCAGCCAGCTTCTCACCCCTTTTCTTGCCTACAGAAGTGTTTATGAAAGTGTGTAGTGGTCTCCCTTTATTAACCGCTCTGGCACCCTCTTGTGGCGTGTATGGGTAAGCATTCCTATGCTTTCCTCCTCTCGTTATTTTCTTCTTCTTCTTTTTTTCTCTATTTCAAAGTTTAAATGGTGAATGTCTTCTTTCGCTTTTCTCCCGAGCACTTGTTTATGCTGCGAAGAGACTCTGTATTTTGTTGCTGAGACCACACCCCCCTCTCTCTCTCCTTCTCTCTCTCTCTCTCTCTCTCTCTCTCTCTCTCTCTCTCTCTCTCTCTCTCTCTCTCTCTCTCTCTCTCTCTCTCTCTCTCTCTCTCTCTCTCTCGCTTGCTCTCTCGCTGTGTGTGTGTGTGTGTGTGTGTGTGTGTGTGTGTGTGTGTGTGTGTGTGTGTGTGTGTGTGTGACCCACACACACCATTCCCATTAATCTGTTGCGTGACATAAATGAATGAATGAATGAATGACTGAATGAATGAATGAATGAAAGAGTGAAAACATGGATTTTACACAATTCCTGGTACATCTGTGACATTCACACTTGAAATGCTGTAATTGTGGACGGGCCATATGTGATGCAGGAGGCCTTGGGGCGGTGGGCTCGCTGGTGGCCTTGTGGCTGCTACAGCATGCAAGTGGTCATTTGTGGCTGCTGGGCCGGTCGGGGAGGGCCGGTGCTGATGCAGCATTCCGACCAGAGCTGACTGGGCAGGCCATGGTTGTCCTGGCACGAGGAGACGTCTCCTCCAGCGAGGAGACATCATTTGTACTTGGCAGCGCTCCTTGGTCATCTGGGCAGGCCTTGGAGGTGCTTCCTCACGGATTTCTTAAAGCTCGATGTTTGCACCTTTGATTTGCTCAAGCTCCGGGTGCCTGGGGGTCATCAAACACGTGTCTCTACAATCATTATAGGTCGGAGAAAAAGAGCCAAGTGGAATTGGTACAAGAACTAATCGGAGGACGTCGTGGGAAGGACTGCAAGGAGGATAGAGGTCATTACATCCTGGGAGAATATACTAACGGATTTCCTCTGCAGCAGTGGCACGCAGATGATTCAATTGTGTGACTCATACCGTGTCTCTTGCGCAAACCAAAGAATTTGTTTCTCTACAGGCAGCAACAATCGCATTGTCGATAACTCAAGATACTTAGTCGAGTAGGCTAAATTTGGACTACAATCTGTGAGGCGTTGGTGTGACACGTGACTGTCATGAGACGTGTCTCAGCGGGGCTGCCCAGGGAGTGATTCACGCTGGAGCTGTGCTGGAGCCGGGAGTTCTGACTAGCATATCCGCAGCCAGCATCCGAACAGAATTTGCTGGAAAGGT
>KV908371.1:328885-331385 GCA_002005505.1 Botryococcus braunii
CGCAATTGATCTGGCTTCACCGGATTTCGCCTTTCTGGGTCACCACGAGGTGGGCAGTCTTGTGTTTTGGTCCTTGCACATCTTGCTAACTTATAGGATTGTGTAAATGGGGGTCAGTGTCATATCTTGGGGTACTGTTAGCCTTCAATAAAGTCCAGAGAGAATCCACATCTTGTGTTTATTGCTTGAGATGTGCAAAACCTTTTTCCTGACACATGCGCCTGGGGCTGCTGGGGCTGGGAGCCCTTGAAGGTCATCCCGCATTTGGCATTCCCTCTCTATCTACCCCTCTCTCTCTCTCTCTCTCTCTCTCTCTCTCTCTCTCTCTCTCTCTCTCTCTCTCTCTCTCTCTCTCTCTCTCTCTCTCTCTCTCTCTCTCTCCCCCTCTCTCACTCTCTCTCTCTCTCTCTCTCTCTCTCTCTCGCTCTCTCTCTCTCTCTCTCTCTCTCTCTCTCTCTCTCTCTCTCTCTCTCTCTCTCTCTCTCTCTCTCTCTCTCTCTCTCTCTCTCTCTCTCTCTCTCTCTCTCTCTCTCTCTCTCTCTCTGCGCAGGACGTAAAAGACAGGCCTACATAGGCCAAGAAACAGACTCGTCATCAAAACCAATAATTGTGGGACAAATTATAGTTGCAATGCCAAGGTCGTGGCCTTCGGGTTTCCGACATTTGTGTAACGAGGCCCCTGCTGACTTACAAACATTTATCAAGAATTTATTGTGCGGGCCAGGTCAAAGGGCAAGTTATCCTACCAGGTGCTGCGTGGCTGGAAATGGCTTTTGGAGCAGCGCTGACCTTGTTGGGAGCAGAGAAGGGGCGGTCTCCGCTTCTGCTACACCAGGGGACTTTTGTATCTCCCCTTTTACTGCCCAAGCTAGGAGCTCACGTCCTGTTGCACGCCGAAGTGGACTGCAGCGCTGGCGCACTTTCTGTTTCCTCAGCAAGAAACGTGCCAGCTGGTCGTGCAGCGCAGACGACCCACTTCAGTGGCTCAGCTTCCGCTGCGCTGTCCATCCCAGATGGTGCGTGACTTCCTCACAGCCTTGCAAACACAATGACACATTGCGGCATCAACTTACGAACGAACACTTTGGGACCATGTGAGGAAAGGCCCTCACTTCCTTCTCGAGGCAGGACATCAAACTGCAGTAAGGGCTGCTCTCATGTGGCTTTCTTGAGTGACTTCTCGTGGGACATCTGGCCCATGCCCACTTTCTGTGCCTGATAGATTATAGCTGGTTGGAGTCACGTGGGCCCCGTCTCCTTGACCCACCAGCATGGAGTATAGGGATCTGCGGTTGCAGCTATCTAGTTATATATGGAGTGCCGCACTGCTGCGTAAGCACACTTTTCTACTTGTTGAGATCATGCAAGGGACGCACCACGTCCCTAGATATTGTACAAAGTAGCCTGCAGTTAGCTCGGAAGCACACAGCGTGACCATCCTTGCCCCCCCCCCCCCAAACTCAGCAATAATTGAGAGTCCTGGCACCCCTGTGAGTCACCTCTGTTCTCTGAGACATGCATTACGCCTGCGACCGTGCTGCATCACTCTTTCGTCAGCGGAATTTGTGTGTCATGCACATGCTCCACACAGATATGTTTTTTACAGGATGTACAGTTGAGTGTAAGGCACTGAATGCTACGGATAGGTCAATCAGACCTTGTTAGCAACAGGTCAAGAAGGGTATTGACCACGGTGGTTTCTTCATTGGAGTCTGTGGGGCCGTGCAGGCAAATCCGGCTCAACTAGGCTGGCTATCCTTGGCGCTTTAAACACCGAAAATCCCAACCTGAGAAACCCGGGGGCTTTGGCAAGCGTGGTCTTGCAACCCGGGTGGAGTGGTACCGGGTTCAATTCTCACCCCACCGTGGTGGACGCCTGCCTTCATCTTTCTGCAACATCTCTTGGGCGGGATTCCTGGCAGGCCCAAAAGACCTATGTTCCTTCCGGGTTCAAGTGCCTGCACGTCCCCAGAACCCCAGCCCTTCCCACCACCACACGTCTGCAGTACAGTGCTTGTACAGTGCCATCAGGTACCATGAGCAGCGGCTCGGCCACGTGTTCGTACCACTTGAACCTCCCGCATGCACCGCAGATGCGCATCCACGATCTGGTCAGCAAAGTGCTCCCAGAACTGCCGATGTCAGTTTCCCAGGCAAATCCCAGGGAGGCAATGCCGGCTGATATAATGTATGAGGTCCGTGAGCAGGCTATTTGCCCAGTCCCGGTGAGGTATGGCTCTCAAGGGTGGACACTGGTACTCCAGAAAGCTAGAAGGGGCGCTGCTCGTTTGCCAGTTGGCACTCTCCCCAGGAATGGAGAGGTACCAAGATTATTGGCAGCTGTTGGGCGGCTACAGAGCAAGCATGCTGCTGTGGCTGTTGCCCATGTTATTGGAGCAGTACAGGAGCATTTGCGGAATGGAGGTCGTGGTTTGACACTTGAGACTGCTGCTGGCTCTGTCCAGACACCCCAGGGATCGAGAAGCAGACTGAGTGAGCT
>KV908371.1:336385-338885 GCA_002005505.1 Botryococcus braunii
CTGCTCGGGCACAGTGAGGCAAGTAAGCGGTTCGGGAGGGAGCAGCGCCTGGATTGTGACAGGGGGCCTTGGAGCGCTTGGCCTTCTTACAGCAGGCTACCTTGCAGGTCAAGGCATCACCAACATCCATCTGCTTGGCCGCTCCGGAAGGTAGTCTCTCCATTTCCCCTCATAACCTGACTCCCTTTTCCCGCCGCCTCCCATGTCCCTCTCTCCCCTCTTATGCCTGTCCCTTTTCCACCCTTCTCTCTTCCTGCCTCACTTTTACTTCCCTCCAATCTCTATTTGGTCTGTGTGCCTGTCTGTGTGTTGCGTGCGCTTTGGTATTTGTCTGCATTTAATCTGTATCTGTCTAGTTCCTTCCTCTTTCCTGTTCCACCCTATCTCTCCAGCCTTTCCGCTAATGTTCTGCAAACATTCACACACACACACACACACACACACACACACACACACAGAAACACACACACAAAAACACTGCAACGCACATTGCATTGTACTTTGCAAGGACTTGGAGCTGATGGTAGCTATGCCGCTGGCATAACAGATGGACAGGGGCTCCCGAGGACTTTCTGCTCAGCGTTATGAAGGGCCAAAGTACGGCCAGCGTGACGGTGTCCCGATGTGACACAGCCAGCAGCGACGAGGCATCATTTGTCATAGAGCGCCTGACTCGGAATCGGCATCCACAACATATTGGGGGCATCGTCAACTCTGGAGGCGTGCTTGTTGATGGCATGCTTGCTTTGCAGTCTGCTGGTAATCTTAACTGCCATGCCCGCAGCAACATGGCAACATGGCATTGATGGCTGCATAATGCTGAGATGCCTTTTCTGCAAGTCATTCTTGCATGCATTTCTACAATACATTTACAAACATATGTCCTGTGTTGATGCAAACCGACTTTCTGGAGTCTCAATGGGGCCTGAAAGTCTGCAAGAAGTTGGATCTCGAACTCCCTGCATGACAAATATGAGTATCACGTGCTCGCACCCAAAGGCGCAAGGTCAGAGGTACACTGATTTCCATCTTCAAGATTATAGGTTCTGCGCGACAGAGGTGGGATGGGCTCCGCTTTTTGCTGTCCATGGTCAATATGTCAGGTTGCAATAAAATGTCTAGCGTGAAGAGGATATTGATCACTCAGAACTTATCGACATCTGCCTATTGTGCTATATTGTTTTGCCAACAACAGCAGTTTCCCTCCCACCTCGCCCCCTCCCCCAGATCTCTCCCTGTGGGTGTGCGTACGTGTGTGTGTGTGTGTGTGTGTGTGTGTGTGTGTGTGTGTGTGTGTGTGTGTGTGTGTGTGTGTGTGTGTGTGTGCAGGCGTGCGTGCGTGTGTGTGTGTGTGTGTGTGTGTGTGTGTGTGCAGGCATGCGTGCGTGCGTCCGTGTGTGTGTGTGTGTAGTCTGTGTGTGTGAGTGTGTCTACGTGCGAGCGTGCGTGTGTGCGTATGTGTGTGTGTGTGTGTGTGTGTGTGTGTGTGTGTGTGTGTGTGTGTGTGTGTGTGTGTGTGTGTGTGTGAATGCGCGGGCAGGCGTGGGGGTTTGTTTATACAGCGGGTGGGGTGTGCATTCCATGAGACTCAACATCTGCCCACATGTGTGCTTAATCACAGCACTCCAAACATACAGGCTAGTTCTACGTGTAACCATCCTGTGCTTGTACAAGCATGCGTGTGCCGGTGAGGCAAGCGTCCACCTACGACTGATGCATATGAGTCCATTGCAGAAAGCGTCCGCGCATGCTTCGCCCCAAAGCTGGATGCGGCGGAGAGATTAGGCGTGGCTTTGTCTCTAGCGCCTGTGGGGGCGACTCTTCTTTTCTCGTCGGTGGCTGCACTATTTGGAGCTGTGGGCCAAACCAACTATTCAGCCTCCAATGCCGCTTTGGAAGGCTGGGCCACTTTGGAGGCCACAAGAGGAAATCCCGTCTCTGCCATCCAGTGGGGTGCTTGGGCTGCTGGTACTCTTTTCCTTTCCCGTCCCCTCTTCGTCTTGTGCTCAAGAACAACAGGGGCACGCGCACGTGTGTGTGTGTGTGTGTGTGTGTGTGTGTGTGTGTGTGTGTGTGTGTGTGTGTGTGTGTGTGTGTGTGTGTGTGTGTGTGTGTGTGTGTGGATGTTTTGTGTATGTATATTGGGGCTGTGCATGTATGTGAGGATAACACAGATGAACCATATATTGAAAGATGACAGAGGGGCGCAGACTTACACAAGCTCCTTCGCTCTAACACACATCAACATGCACACACACACACACACACACACACACACACACACACACGCACACACACACACACACACACACACACACACACAACCACGCCCGCGCGCGCGATAACCAGTTCACGCCCTCAAGCAGTACACCACAAGCCCCAACGGTGGCTTCTCCGCAGGTATGGCAGGATCAACCACAATACAGGAGAGAATCAAGAGGACGGGCCTGGATGTCATTCACCCACCTTCAGGCTTACAAGTTTTAGCTTCTTTGTTGGC
>KV908371.1:346385-348885 GCA_002005505.1 Botryococcus braunii
GCACAAACACACAGGAAAGATGAGATATATGGGCAGAAAAGAGCATCGAAGGGGCCACTGCTTTGTCGCAGGAGAAGGTTCACGTTGCCGATTTTGCATCTGCAAAGTCAAAGTATGGACATGCCGAGACAGCAGCCGGTGTTTTGGGATTGTGGCACGCGATGGACCGCCTCAATAACTGGGCTGCACAAGTTCTGCCACATCTCAGAACAACAAACCCTTACGTGATCGGAGCTCTGAACGGACAGAAAACCGGCTTGAAAATTTCACTTGCACGAGAATGCGGTCCTTCAGCTGGCTCCTTGTTACCCTCGCAACCTCTGCTGGGGATTAGCTCTTTTGCGTTCCAGGTTCGTCCCAGTCGACCACTGACTTGGTGAAGATGATTTCTGTTCTGTGCTTTCTCACTCCCCCGTTTGCGCTCCTCCACCTCGCCTTCGCCCCTCTCTCTTCCTCCCCCACATTCTCTCTCTCTCTCTCTCTCTCTCTCTCTCTCTCTCTCTCTCTCTCTCTCTCTCTCTCTCTCTCTCTCACTCTCTCTCTCTCTCTCTCTCTCTCTCTCTCTTTCGCTCTCTCTCTCTCTCTCTCTCTCTCTCTCTCTCTCTCTCTCTCTCTCTCTCTCTCTCTCTCTGTCTTTTCCCCCTCTCTCTCTATGTGAGTGTGTGTGTGTGTGTGTGTGTGTGTGTGTGTGTGTGTGTGTGTGTGTGTGTGTGTGTGTGTGTGTGTGTGTGTGCATGCGCTTCCCTGCCATTTTGTGGTGTGCAAGGGTTCCTAGACTCAGTACCCCGCACCAAAATCCATTCTTTAAGATAAGGGAAGGCACAATAACAGCATGTGGCTATGTTTTTGTGTCAGGGAACGAATGCACATGCGGTACTCGAGGGAAGTCATGTAATTGGAGCGTTTGAAGCACATGCCCGTAGTCCAGTGTGGACGAGGAGGACCTTCTGGCACTGCGCTGCAGCTCACCTTCTTCTGGAACATTTCTCCTATGCTCCTGGGATTACAGCAGGAAAGTTCCAGATGCCCCTGGAAGCTGCTGTTTGCCGGTTTTTTGATTACAAGGTGCGCATATGCTGAAGTACATATGTATAATGCATTTTTATTGCAATGTTGTAGTCTCCTCCTTATAGCATTGATAGTACTTTAACGAGTTTTGACTTACAGGCCCTTTTTGCCTTCGTGTTTCTTTCCTCTTCTGCCCCTACTGTCAATAGCTCAAACTTAGAAGGGAGATATTCTCCATACCTAATGTAAGAGTACCGCGTCCTACAGATGAGCCGCATGAGCAATTATATTGGCAAACGCTGATTTGCCCATACGTGTGTGCGCGCTTACTTAGGGTGTCCTATTGCGCAGTATGCTAGCAAAAACATAACCAAAACGTATATAAACAAGGGTTCGGAATCACAGGTACATGGAGTGGCCTGCATTCCAGCCCTGGTAATGATGCAGATGGCGCATGCCTCAGGGCAGGCCATGAACCCTGTTGAAGACAGCAGCTTGGTTCTGGCAAGGGCGTCCCTTATCAGGTGTCCTGCCATGATGCCTAATTCGGCCAATCGGCAGTCTCTAGAAGCCAGCCTCAGTTTGTCCACAGGGCAGGCAACAATCTCACTGTTGCAAGGAAGAGCTGGGCAGCCGAGCAGTCCCTTTCTTCGAGCAAATCTGGAAAATCAATTCACGTACTCCACCCGCAAGCGTGTGTTACGCGGTAACAATGCTGTACCCTCATACAACACTACAGCCGTGGTACGGTTCAGAGACCTCCTTGCAGATGTGTTTTGCGTACAGGTTGCTTCTCGGTGCAAGTGTAGAGGTTCTAAAACAGCGTATGCTGCCCTTCATGCGGCTGGTACGGTCCAAGATATGCGACCAGGTACCCCAGACCCACTCCTGCCTGAAGCATGCCTCGCACTACGGCTTTGCATAGAAGACGTGCCAGGCATCGTGCCAGCAACTCTCGTGTCTGTCACGGGAGTTATGTGGTTTGGCGGTACGGATGGCGGGCCTGCACTGCATGCAAGCATCTACCGGGACAGGGACAGCGCAGCCCGGCCTCACTGCTGCTGGGGCCGGTCATGTGCACATCGGCAGTGGGGTATTTGCGTTGGAGGCGGACGGTTTGGTCGGGTCTTGGACATTGTGGGTGCCTCATTTGGATCTGGGCATGAGCTACCGAGTGACCCCACGTGCTTCACAACCAGATGGCAACCCATCCGAATTCCAAGAGATTTGCTTTCGCACCCGCCCTCTAGGTACGGCCCTCACTGTATCTGCTTCACAGCACTTTTGACAGAGGAGGAGACAGGTGAATCGTTATAGAAGTTGCCTGTTAAACTTCGGTCTGGGGCCCCAAGTTGTGTCCTCAGTCGGTGGTGACCACTTCACGGGAGGATTTACTTTCTTTTAACACTCTGTCACATATATTAGGGGATCTAGCCAGTGGGATCCGAAAGGAGATCCTCGTACGGTTGCTCTCACTGTGGTGGTCCGTGTA
>KV908371.1:356385-361385 GCA_002005505.1 Botryococcus braunii
AGGAGGGATGCAACCTCTGACAACCAGTCAAGTGGCTGCACACGTGGTCACCAGCAGTACTGTGGCCCCCACCAGTGGCCACATGTGGGATTCGCCATCCTGTTCTCAAATCTTCGCGCAAACCTGCATGCACACGAATTTAAATCCGACATTGCATGCAGGTGCGGTGGGAATAATCCAAGCCGCAATAATGCTGCAGCATAGCACGTCCCGCCCGTTGGTCCAACTCCGGACCCTCAACCCACACGTGATTTCCTCCGTGCTTGCAGCACAGAAGAGCCAGACACGCTTGGTGCTGCCAAAGCAGGACGCACCACACCAAGCACTTATTCCCGGCACCTTCACCTTCCAAGAGGCAATTGGGATCAGCTCCTTTGCTTTCCAGGGGACAAATGCGCACGCCATTCTCACCGTACACCTCAGAAACAGTTCAAATTTGCGCCTGTCAGGCGCTTCCTGGTCAGATGCCGTGGTAGGCAGTACAAACGGCCTCCTTTGGCAGCGGCGACGGTTCTGGTTCCTGCCAACGCTATCTGCAATGTGTCAAATGACACATCCTGGGGCGTCAGAGGCCGTCGTCGAGGCTCAGCTCTGCAAGCCGTACCTCGGGTTCCTATGGGACCATTGCATAAGAGGCCGCGTGCTTCTGCCAGCTGCAGCAATGATCGAAATGAGCAGCGCTGTAGCAAAAGTCCTAAGCACAGATGCAATACCAGGCGAGTCTGCACGTCTGGCAGCATTGCTCGGCATGGGCCTGGTGACCCCATGCGTGCTGGACCCATCTGAGGAGACCGAAGGCCTTACACTCGCTTGCTCCGTGCTGTGGAGAGAGGGCAGGCTTGAGGTGCGGTCTGGAGTGGCGGCCACCGCAGCCGTCATGCGGGACATACGTCTGAAGCCCCTGCATTTGTCTGGAAGAATAGGTGCGAATGCTGATTTGAGTCATTGGCCTCAAATTTCAGTTCACCATGGAGCACTATGTCGGCGTCATTGTTCACTCATATTTCAAATGATTTTGCTTGGGTGGAAGGGCTACATGGAGTTTTAACAGACACGCCGATCCACTGTATCTGCAATTCCTGCTCGATGTTTACTATACTTGAAAATCAAACTTGCTTCGTTAATACAATGCAGGCCTCTTACCATTTTACGTTTTCTGCCATATCAGTGCACTGTCTCACCCATTCCCTATGACACATGGGCCCCCCTTTTCCTCCCTGGGAAAGTTACTCTCCCCCCCCCCCCCCCCCATCCATGTCTATCAGTTGGGAACTGAAACCACGTCATATCTGCAAGCTGCAACTGCAAGTCGTGTCCTCCAAAATCTGCCAGAGATTCCGCTTTTCGGTCTTTTTACAATTAACAAGGTCAATCTGGTTTCGATTCCTTATGTAAACCCTTCTGACTGCGGTGGGTGTCTCTAGGTTTGCTTCCCAGGGGAGGAGTCAGTCCTGCTATTGCCGGGGAACGCAACATCTTGTTCAAGACGGCACGGCAGGAACTATTTGGAGGACGGCTCGTGCGCAACCAGGCAGGGGCCACAGCAGTTGCGGACGTGGTGGTAAGCACGGAGGGCAGTAGCCAACCAGGGGCCTTCAATGTATGGCCCCCCACGTTGGATGCTATGAGTCACACGGCAGCTGCTTTTGCTGAGGACGGATCTTCAAGTAAGTCCACTATTGCTTCCTTGAATCATCTGTGTGTTTGTGATTAGTTTCAATGCAGTTGTATAACAGGCTCCTAGAGTGGTAGTGTTTCACCTTGTGGTCATGCATCAGGGGCCAAGTCCACCCTTTTTCACCTCATCCACTTCGTTCCCTGGGTTTGTTTCCTGTTTGCGTCCACGATCTTCTGGTGTATGTCAAGGTTTTACCAGCTTTTTTAAAAGGCTAGGGATAATTCAAAAGAATGTACTGTTGTGACAACTACTCATAAGGGTCTTGCCTTGTAAGATTAAGCCAGGACACCGCATCGTTGGCAAGGTGCATCACCATTGTAGCTGTAGTTGACCCCTTTCCAATCCGTCTTGGCCCTCCGCAAATGACAGTGGCTGTGGACAGGGGTGACCCGAATTCCGTCGTCCTTAGACGCAGTGCTTATAGGACAAGGGGCTCAATACAACCAAGCTCCCTGTTTGGGAACCTTGAAGGAGCTACGGAAAGACAACAGTGTAGTCACCAACTTCAGCATGCTGCACGTTGGAGTAGCATACAACGGGTTTCTTGCCAAGGTACCTTCTTTTCAACGATTGACAAGCGCTGCATGTTTTGACTGCCCCATCTCCTAGGCTGCCTTCAGGCAGTGTTTTTTGGATTCCTGGTGGGATAGTAAAGGGGTGCTGTCATTTATTTTCATGTCCATGGCGTTTCCCTTTTTGGGCATTGTCTGTCCGTTTGGCACATAAGGTATCTACATTAATTAGCCTTCATTTGGGACAAAAACAATGATGACATAGGTGTGGCACAGGTTTCAGCTGTGTTGGAGCGAAGTGAGGACTTCTTAGATTGGTTGGGGAGTCCTGAGGGAAAAATAGGGTAAAGTCGAAGTTGAAGGACGTGCTGAAAGATTATGGGTGGTGCACTCGTCCATACAGGTTGTCCAACAGTTTGATTCCGGGGGCGAAAAGCAATCAGCTGAGAAAGTACAGTCTTTGTACCAGATCCGTTGGCAGGTGGCTGATGCTTTTATCTCATCGTCCGTCTCTTCCTCTCATGCATCTGCGCAGAGAGTTAAGAGCTTGGCAACGTGGAAGGTGAGGCCCAACATGTATCCACGTTCAACTGCATGCTGTTGCAAATGACGGGATATCGCCCAGCTGCAATTTTATATTTTCTCTCGTGTAATACCAATAGAATTTCCAGTAGGCGAAGCAGTAAAAATACCGTCAGAGCACGGTCACATAACCCTTCAAACCTTTGCACTTGGCCACCTAGGGAGTGATTGGGTAGAAATGCAGTACATAGTGACTTTAAGCCAGTTATGAGCAATTATCCGAATGCTCCGGATAATTGCTCATAACTGGCTTAAAGCATGTATGTAAGTTTTGGGCTGTATATAAACCAAGGCCTCTTCTAAAATAAGCCTGAACGCGGGGGGGGGGGGGGGGGGGCGGGGGGCGGTGGGGGGGCTGGGGAGGAGGCCGGGTATTGCATGCATGCATGAGTAGCAGGTAACAAATATGCTTGGGGAAACAAGAATGCATGTTGCTGAGGTAATGAGCTAGAAGTATCTGGTTTGCAGGCTTGGACGGGCCAGCGTGTGATAAGTGCAAGACGTATTCAATTGGCCAAAGACCCATATCCGGCGGGCATCGCGCTACAGAGCCTGGCATGGCTGCAAACCCTTCTTAAAAACCCCACTGTACTTGATACGGTGGAACTCGTCACGCTGGGGGCCGTCAGCTTCCCACAACCAGTTGCCTACCCAGGTGCATGCCACGAAGGGCACATAATCTCTCTTTCACTATCCAGTCAGTTGTCTTCTACATTAGGTCCAGGCATGCTTGACGGGTTACCTTTGGAGACGCATATGTCACCCAGAATATTCGGTTGTTGACTTGTGGCGCAAGTCAAGAACTTGCTCACTATCTCAATGTGGTTCTGGACCGTCGTCCTAGGTTGGAGGAATCGACGTGTTCCAAATTTCCCGATTTTTCCGTGGCCGTTTTTCTATTTCGCTCCGGGTATCCAAGCTGTTTTAGTAATTGATAGTATGTTGTTTGGTTAGTGTTGTTCACCAATGTTGCTTGATGATCCCCAGAGTGGGGAGGGGGGATTAGGAGAGGTTTATGAATCACCTTCTCCAACACGTCGTGTTGATTTGCAGGTGGGTCAGAAGGCTGGGGGCGGGTGACCGCAAAGATTTCATCAGCAACTACGTGGGGCCTTCTAAGGAATGGATTCCAGGAGCTTCCAAACACAAGGTGGTCCGGTACAAATGTGGGGCAGCTAAATCCTCGCTCTGCCCCTGACACAAACTTGCCTCCTACTGCAGACTCCTTTGGTACCACTCTGCAAGAAGGCTACGCCTGGTTACCACGCCTGCTGCCCGAACCGCAGGAATCCACCCAGCCCAATGAGGTACATTTGCCATTCCAGGCAAGTGCCGCCAATGTGGTGACGTGGCTAATCACGGGAGGAGCTGGAGGACTCGGCCTCCTCTTTTCAAGGTGGCTGGTGGCACAGGGCGTCCGGAGTATCTGTCTGGCAGACGTCAATGTTGCATGTTTGCCCTCTGAACTTATAGGCATGGCTTCAGCAGCACTCATCTCTGCGTGCATCGGCGACGTTGCCACTTCCGAAGATGTCTCTGCTGCGGTGCAGAGGACTGCAAACACGGCCCCATTGGGTGGAATTCTTCACGCTGCAGGAGTCTTGAGGGTACGATCAATCAGCCGCTGCATTGACACATGGGCAGTCGTACCTCAATCTAAGCTTATAAATGCCACTTTTAGATCTAGTTGGGTCCGTGAGTGCGTGCAAGTATGCCTGCTCGTCTGCATGGGGGCATGCTGTGCGCACACACCTGCAGCCTGTGTGTGCATACGTGTGTGCGTGCATGTAGGTGTGGACGTGTGTACTTCCGCGCGCGCTTGTGTGTGTGTGTGTGTGTGTGTATGTGGCTGTGTGTGTGTGTGTGTGTGTGTGTGTGTGTGTGTGTGTGTGTGTGTGTGTGTGTGTGTGTGTAGGGGGGGCACTTTTGTCTTATTCTTGCAAACAGCGGGGTTAACTCGAGGCACAACATGAAAAACCAGCAGCCAAAAGAAGTATTCGTTGACCTCTGCGATGTCTTGTTTGGATGACTAACTAAACAACTTGAGCTAACTGCCAAAAACAAGTAACAAGAAATGGGGTTAGCATGAGATATCAGGAAGAGACCGGGTGCTGCCATGCAGGATGCACTGATTGGAAACCAGACAGCCACGACATTCAAAGCCGTCATGGCTGGGAAGTCATCAGGCATGCTACGGCTCATATGCCGAATGTCGGGGCTGCCTCTCA
>KV908371.1:366385-378885 GCA_002005505.1 Botryococcus braunii
GAGAACGGAGGCGTTGGAGGTGGGAGGGGAGGTGGAGGAAGACCTTACCTTTCGCTGTCCCTCTTTTTTAGAGTAGTAAATGCTGAAGAAGACTGGCTCCTAAGCTCTCTGGCTCTTGGCCAAAGGTCCTTTCCCTGTAACGCCTCTATCATGTTTAAGAATAATTGACAAACCTGGTGTTAACTGGAAAGTTTTCTTTGTCTTCCTTGTCGAAGCCCCTGACTACCCATGCCTGCAGCTCTACATATAGAACCATCCTCCAGAGAATGTACCCTTCGTATCACAGCCTTCGCTGGCCGAACAAACCTTCTCAAGAGTTTATCCTCAGGTATCTTCAAGTAAGACGTCCTGATTACGTAGCCCCCCTCCCACCCCCCCCCCCCCCCGCGGCCTCCCCATTGTCACCGTCATTATTGCTGAACGCCTTTGTTCTTATAGAACCTCTCTGACTTGGAGAGTTGTCGTCCTTTACTAGGCTCTTCTTGCAAGTGACATTGTGGCCGGACTTGCTGGAGGCGTGAACGCCATGGCGCTACCCATCACCACCTGCACAATCTGCGGGCTGAATGCTTTATCTGCAGAGGCCCGTTGCAAAACCTTTGACGCTTCAGCAGACGGATACGGCCGGGGCGAAGCCTTTGGAGGCAGGCCTTTACGCACAACTCCATTAGTATTGTATTGACAACCATCATTCCATCGTATCAAATACAGGCCCCCGCTCCTTTCCTTTCTGCCTAGATTCCTCTGCTTGTTCTTAAGCTGTTTCAAAATGATATCTTGAAGAGAGGATGGAGGGGGGGGGGGGAGTCCATGTTTTCTCTTTGTGTTGTGTTTGGGAGGGAACGAATGTGTAGTTGCTTGATTGTGTTGAGCTGTTCTAGACTTCCAGAAATTTAAACTTTCGCGTTCAGCCCATGTTTCGCCCTGCTGAGAGGAACGCTATCTTCTCACGTCTACTGTCCAAAAATTTATTAATGCAACTCAGAAACCTGGTTGTGGCGTTGCGTGTGCAAGGCACTGCCTTTGGGGCGCCATGCGCCAACAGGTTTTGAGCCTGTTGATGACTGCATGTTCAAACCACCGTTATCCAGCAGGCACTCGGGTCAAAGACACTGAGACAAGGACGTGCTCTCGCAGTCTTGGTGACAACCACTCTGAAACATGTGCGTGCCGGCTCCACAAGCATGGGCGTCATCGCAGCATCAGCCATCAATCAGGACGGGCGGTCGAGCGGGCTTACGGCTCCAAATGGCCCAGCGCAGACACAGCTCATCAACCAAGTGGCAGAGGCGGCGCAGTTGGGGCCACATGGAGGGGTTGCGTTTGTTGCGGTACATGGCACTGGGACGCCTCTTGGAGACCCCATTGAAGTCGGGGCCCTTGGGCAGTCCCTCACACGGGTACCCTACCAGGGACTGGTTGCTCTGGGATCCGTGAAAGCTTGCTATGGGCACACAGAGGGTGCTGCTGGCCTCACAGGTGACACAATCATTGCTGAATGCCCGAATGTTTGATTATCCCTAGACAGGAAGGTCTTTGACATTAATTGACCTACTATGATTTTTCCAATCGAGTAGGGCCGGTGACATTGCGGTCGTCCCTTGCAATGTGGTCCGAGCTGTAATATGGAAACCCGTACTTTGGCTTTGCGTCGGTGGTCATGAAGCTTTATGGTAGCTGTTGTGAAGTAAGTTTCGTTGTTTGGTTGTTTTGCGTCTGTAACATACACAGCTATGCAGCATCTTCTCTCTCTCCACCCCCCCCACCCCCCCCCAACACACACACACACACACACACACACACACACACACACACACACACACACACACACACACACACAAACACACACACTCACACATACACACCCACCCACACCCACACACGTCAAAACCTCCTTCTCTCTTTCTCCCTCTCCTCCACACCTCATGTCGTCTTCTATAGCGCGTGGAAGACAGGCGGGAAAAGCCGTTCCCCCCCCCCCCACCCGGGTGTCTTCACCCTTAAGCTTGGAGTTTCTCTGCATTTCGCCCTCCCCCCCCCCCCCCAAAATTCATACTTTCTTACCCCACGCTCTGGTTTATTTCCACCCTTACGTTGTATGCCTGCCACAGTTCCTCACTTATGTTGTATGCCTGTACTCCTGATTCTGCAGATGGTGTCCTGCGAGTTTTAACTTATACCCGGTTTGCGGCAGGCGTCTTCAAAGCACTAAAGAGCGTGGAGCAAAGAGGGCATTCCGCCATCCAAAATTGCCGGAACATGAATCCCTATGTTTCCACAGCTCTGCAAGATTGGACGCACAAACTGAAGTTGCCTTCACTTCTGCCCCGTGAAGCGGGCCCCGCCCCTCAAATCGACTCTCTGGCAAGGGCGGGCACGTCATCCTTTGGTATGAGCGGCACAAATGCCCACCTCCTCTTGGGCGTGGACTCCTCGGGAAGCCACAGCGTCACAACTCCACAGCCCTTGTTCATCCGCTCAAGGTTCAGTCCCTGCTTTCTTGCCCCTGCTACAGCGCTGCTACATTGTTGTCTTTAGCTCTAATTTGTTCTGCTCCTCCGTAGCTCAAGACGAACCAGCGACAGGAGGAGAACATTGAGCAAGTTTCAAATTCCTGTCTCGAGTTCTGTCAACAGAGGGAAAGTGAGTCCTTGAGCCACTAGTGTCCGGCGGTCTGCGCTTCAATTTAAAATCAACGAGACTGAGGCATGTGCCTCCGACTTTGCCAAGGGAGTGGGGCGTTAATGTGGCGGCCACTAAATTCTTGGAGGGTTGCAGACTTTGGCCGGCGCCTATACCATTCATGCTCTTGAACAATGCATATGTGCGCTTGAGTGGACGCACTGCAACCTTTGCTGTGGATCTCCAGAAACCAAGCTTCCACCATTTCAATGATCATAGGGTCAGGGGAGCTGCCTTGCTCCCAGGAGTGGCGATGCTAGAGCTGGTATCTTCCGCAGGAAGTCTTTTAACCGGTGCGATGCCTTCTAAAGTTTCCAACCTTTTTACTACACTCCCACTGTTTTTACTACACTCCCACATTTACTACACGCCGCTGCTACGGCTCAGTAATAGGGGCCGAGTGGGACGACACAAATATGTGCGTCCCACTCGGCCCCGATTACTGATAGGCATGTAAGGCATATATACTGTGTCAGGTGGTTACAGATAGCCAGTGGTTTGGACACCTGTTTGCCTGGCAAATTTTGCGCTGATACAATGTCGTTCATGGGGGGATTTGTCTTAATTGATCGTTGCTGGTGACCATACTTCAATGCACGTACGATGCTGCATTTGCAGGCAGTGGAGTTCATAGCCAGCTGACACATGCGATGGTGCGCACAACAATTCCAGTGCCGGTCGTTCTTCGCACGGACAGGGCAGCCACCCTGCACTGTACAGTGTCCTGGTCGACGGGCGAATCATCAGTGCAAAGCCCGAATCAACCCGGGGCAGCCTCCGTCAATCTGAAGGGGATGATCGCAATCGTCAACCAACACAAGCCGGCCTTGCATACCGGCCATGCCAGGACAGCAAAACTTTTGGGACCGCAATTACTCCGGGACCAAACGCCGTTCGCAGCTTCCTTTCCACGCAGTTGCGGCTCGATCGCAATTCTAACCGGCGTGCACGATTCCGGGTGTATTGTGCATCCGGCAGTGATGGACGCGGGTCTTCATTTGGGATCCGTGCTTCCGGCACAAACGGGTGCAGCTACTTCGGAGGGAACCCCGGTTCCAGTTGCCTTCGGAGCTTATGCCCCAACAAGTGAAGTCAAACCAAGCACGAGGGGTTTACAATCTGCCTCCGCGAGTGCGGCCGAACGGAACGCAACCTGGGATCTTCCGCGGAGCAGCTACAGCCTTGGAGGCGGCCTTGTCTACCTGATGGATCTGCAGGCACGCTGCACCTCCCTGTTTTGGTGCTGCTGTCTTGTGCAAGCTTTACAACCCCAGCAGCAGGTATATCAGCGCCATTGAAACAGCGCCCTTAATTGTGTAGTGCGCATGTGAGGCAGACAACGGGAAGATGGAGAAGATGAGCGGGTGGCCACGGGAAGGGTGGGGAAGAGGGGGAAGTTGTGATGCACCCATATGGGCATTACGACAAGACCTAGCTGCCCTCATTGCATCTTTCGGGTCACGATCTTTACTACAGCTCTTACTGTCACTGCGAATGATGTCATTTCTTTTCATACTAACCAAGGATAGACCGTAGACAGTCACAAATGAAAATACCTGGCCTGCTCATATGCTGCCATCGACTCTAAGTGGGTACACAGGTGATGTGGTGGTGTACAAAGCGTAGGATGTTGTAAGTTGATATGTTGGTAAAATGGTTTCTTTCAATTTTCCAGGTCAAGGCGGTACAGGCCGCAGTTGCTGCCGGTCCTGCCAAGGCTGTAAGTAAGCCAGCAGAAGCTGCAGATATCATATATTGCGTGGAGTGGCAAAAAGCATATCCAGCGCCCATGGATCCTCCAGCAGCCAGACAGTCCTCGTCATATCCCTCATGGACCCTCTGGCGGAGTCTACATGCTGCAGATGACCGTGCCAAAGTATTTGTCCGAAAAGTCGGTCGCGAGTGCTTGCCAGACTTGGAGCTGCTTCAGGTGACACAAGGGTTTTTGACTTGAAGGGTAACGCAAGCGCGCGCGTATGTGTGTGTGTGTGTGTGTGTGTGTGTGTGTGTGTGTGTGTGTGTGTGTGTGTGTGTGTGTGTGTGTGTGTGTGTGTGTGTGTGTGTGTGTGTTTGCGTGTGTGTGTGTGTGTGTGTGTGTGTGTGTGTGTGTGTGCGTGCGTGTTTGTGTGTGTGGGTAGGTAGGTGGGTGGGTGAGTGGGTGGTTGGGTGGAGAAGGGGACAGTACAGAGATATTGAGGCTGTCTGGACCTGCAGCCAAACAAGGACAAGCGGTCATCACACAGCGAAATGCAGACTGCTTATCTAGCTGTCAATTCAGCGCAGTTTATACACGATCCACCACAGCTGTGAAAATCCTGTAGGGTAGGTTGTAACCTGTAACGGGAAACAAGGATCTTTCACGTGCGGCTTTGTAAAGTCCCTGGAGTAGGCTTAATGAACGCACTTCATTTTCCAGCCAGCATGCATCATGTTTTATCGAACCACATGACATCTCATACATGGTTCTAGAGCACTGGCCAACTGACGGGGACCTTGGCCGGCTTTTTCTTGGAGCATGAGCTCTGTGAGATGGATAGCCTTTGAGACATTTTCAATTGCGATCCATTTTATGGCTAAGCAGCCTACCTACTCCAGCTCAGACCAAGGTCACGTGATGAGTTGTTTGTTTGCAGGGAACATTTGCACAGGTGAAGCCTGGTAGTTACGGGCAGGTCCAAACGCGGGGCCTGAAGGCACTGGGAATGCACCCGGCTCGGCATGTCCAAGATGTGTCAAAGCAATTCAGCCAGGCAGCAGCATGGGCGCTGGTCCGAGTGGCAGCAACAGAGATTCCTCAAGTGAGATGGAGCATGTTGGATTCAGATATGACGTGCTCCACCCCAAGGCATATTGCTGCAGACAGCAAGGATGCAGACAGCTTTGGTCTATCGGTGTCGGGTGGCATCCTTTCAGGGCCCCGTCTCCTTGCCGCTGAATCCCCAGCTCTTAATGCGGGTCACAGCAAGACGGCTCAGGGACAGGTTTTCATAGTCGGTGGGCTAGGAGGTAATGTCAAAACTTATTCTTTTTAAGCCCCCGCACATCTGCACTTATCATTTAACTCCAAGCCACCTAGCGTTAAATGTCTATGGTACTGACAGGCCTCTCTACTCTAAATGTGGGTGTTGCAAATCTCTCCCCAACGTGTATGGGCGTGTGTCGTGAATGCAAGATTCTCTTTGAGTGGATACTTGCATGGTACTGGCACCTGTAGCACTGGCAGTCTCATATGAGGGCGAAGACAATCTCCGGCCGGGGCGGCCTTAGCATTTTTTAACGGGTTTGGTATATCGCTAAACTTTCGTCCTGCTGCTGTAAGCAGCCCGTTGACTTGTTTACGCTTTTTCAAGGTTGGACTGATCCAGAGTACTGGTCGTGGTGGCGACTCATCGGTTGAAGTTCCAAGGCCTCTGCATTCATACCATTAGACCAAGCGGTTGCGTGGGGAAGTGCAGGGCTTGGATCTTTGAGTGCCCAGCATCAACTGGAGGAAGGTGCTCAATACTTTGTGTTGACCAGCAGATCTGGGCGTTCCAGTGGTGGCACGAACTTTGTGCGGGCTTCCTTGACAGGCATGTTCAGCATGATCGCTGCTGATGTGGCGGCCCATGCGGACATGGCTGCCATATTGTCTTCTTGCGCCTGGCAGTCTTATCTTACAGCCTCAGTCATTCATGCTGGTATGCACAACTCCCCAAATTGCAGGATATTAACTGCGCACCCCACCCCACCCCTTCCAACCCTTACACCTACTTTCCCCCCTTCTCTCTCTTTCTCTCCCTCTTCCCCCTCCCCCACCTCTCTCTCACTCTCTCTGTCCTCTTCTTGCTCCCTTCACCCCATCTATGTGGGGTGTGTGTGTGTGTGTGTGTGTGTGTGTGTGTGTGTGTGTGTGTGTGGGTGTGTGTGTTTGTGTGTGTGTGTGTGTGTGTGTGTGTGTGTGTGTGTGTGTGTGCGCGCGCGCGCGCGCACCCGCGCGCGTGGGGTTACAACAAAGGCGGAAGCCGGCGGTTGAGACGGGGCAGTTGAAATGTAGGCGTAGTTTGGATATCAAGGTCGATACATTAGGCAGCTTTAATGTTTTTCATGCATCAATAAAATTGTTTGGTTCACTAGGGTATTATTTAAGTTGTAATCACTGTAGGGGCCTTGTCCATGTCCCGGGACAAGCCAGGAAATCGCATATGCAGTTCAAAGGATATACATTCCTTGTCCAGAGACCATAGTTCTTAGTTTTATGTGATGAGGTAGCGGTCCTCCGGCTTAATACTAGATAGCAATCAATTCCCCTCACAGAATATTCATATTTCAGTGTAAAGGTCTCTCTTCCTTCTAAGGAGTACATGGGGGTTCGGGGGCATTACTTTTCAGTAATAAATGCAATTTTGGGCTTGGGAATGCAGGTGGCTCTATATCCGATGCTCTCATATCTGGCCAGTCTCCAACTTCTGTAAGAACTGTTATTGCTCCCAAGCTATGGGGAACGTGCCGCCTTGCCGCACACACGTGTAACATGCCAGCAAAATCGTACACCATGTTCTCCTCCGTGGCTGCATTCATGGGAGCAGCCGCTCAGGCGAATTATGCAGTCGCAAATGCATGCCTGGACCACTGGGCTGCTGTTTTCGGCACCATGGGAGCACCTGGTAAAGCTAATTTCGATTTTCATCAATCCACGTGGCCCGCACAAATGACTCATAGTGTAGGCAATGTGGGTGGTTCTGGGGACGTTACGCAGTTGAAATCCTTTGAGTGTTATTGATGAAGTCCAACCTTTTGTCCATTCCAATTGTTTCGCTCCGTACACTAGAACCCGAACTTGTCAAGTGCACGCAATATGGTGCTTCTGGTAAGGGGAAACGCCAACATTAACCGGTGTCTCCCTTAAATTGGCAGCTAATCAGCATGAACATGCTTCACCTCTCCATATGGGCTGCAGGAACCAGTGTGCAGTGGGGAGTATGGCGGTCTGTGGGCTTAGCAAGTGACAAGGCTGTGGCAAGGCTTGAAAGGGCTGGCATGGGAACCCTTAAGCCTGTCCAGGGTCTGGCGGCACTAGCTCTATTATCGTTGTCTAGCTCTTTCTTCCGAACCGTACCACAGGTCGGTGCAGCTGCCTTTCTATCGTCTCTATTGGACACACAGGGCTCCAGGATTCCGTTGCCCCTTGAAGTTGCATATCCATGTTGCTGGTTCCAATCAGCTGATAGTACGCGTATATGTTCATAAACATTACACTGTACTATCCCTCTACTCTTTGAACAATAAAACTTACCACATTTAGCAACACTTTCATGTGCCGTCTTCTTTTGGTACTAGATATTCCTCACGTTTCTTCTGGTCAGACATTTCCCTGATTCTGTGCTGTAACCGTTTTGGCATGGTTCAATGATGCCCAAGCGCGCGCGAGAGCGTGTCTGTCTGTCTCTTCCTCTCTCTCTCTCTCTCTCTCTCTCTCTCTCTCTCTCTCTCTCTCTCTCTCTCTCTCTCTCTCTCTCTCTCTCTCTCTCTCTCTCTCTCTCTCTCTCTCTCTCTCTCTTTCTCTCTCTCTCTCTCTCTCTCTCTCTCTCTCTCTCTCTCTCTCTCTCTCTCTCTCTCTCTCTCTCTCTCTCTCTCTCTCTCTCTCTCTCTCTCTCTCTCTCTCTTTCTCTCTCTCTCACTCTCTCTCTCGCTCTCTCTCTCTCCGTAAGGAGATGCGAAAGAGAGAAGAGGGGGGGGGGTCAGGATGCATGGGAGATCCAAAAGGAAGTTGCTTAAGAGGCCTCTAATCCACTAGTTCAAGTATGGTCCTGCCTTGTAGGTGGTGGTGAACCCTTATGCGTGGGACCGCCTCAATAAGGCCGGCCAGCCCATACCGTTCATTTTTCAGTCAGTGCCCACAACATCGCAAGTGGCGAGGGATACTCGAAAAGCCGTCATTCCTGCTAAGCCGGCTGCTCATCGGCCTCCCGTCCCAGTAATATCAGATGTGGCCATCCGGACAGAGCTCCAGCGCATCATCACCAGCATTCTGGGAAGACCTATTGGTCCTAACCTAGCGCTTGTGGAAAACGGCATGCACAAAAGCCGGGACGAACCCAAGCTGCAAGCTGCTGTACTTGACAAGTTTGGAGTAAAACTCCCGGGGCACACTCTTTATCAGCTTCCCACTGTTTCAAACATGCAAGTGTTCATCTCCAACAGCCTCAAGGCCTCATTGCCCCAGGTATAAAAACGATCGCAGAGCTTCAACGTAACCTTCAATCACTGCCGTACCTGGTTTCATTTAATATAATCGATATCATTCTGTGGTAGTTGCCATTAACTCTCACAACGCCCCCACACCATCTCCTCTGTTGAGGGTATGATCCGCTGAATTGCATGCCTGTTGGTGCGGGTCGTAAACGGTACCTTTTCTTGGATCTCCTTCGCAATTGTGCGGTCGGTAATTGGTAGCTCCCTTGGACTGGTCCTATTCGCAATCCCTTCGTCCCTTATCTCTTCTTCTTCATGAAGGTGCAGGATGGGATAATCACCTCATCCTGCATCTCGCCCGGCCCATTCCTTTCTCGGCTCCCAACCCCCCCCTCTCTGTGTCTCCCTCTGAACCCTTCCTTCCCTCGTGTATACATGCTGACGAGTGCATCTGTGCATCTGCGCCCGCACGTGCGCTCATGTGTGTGTGTGTGTGTGTGTGTGTGTGTGTGTGTGTGTGTGTGTGGTGTGTGTGTGGTGTGTGTGTGTGTGTGTGTGTGTGTGTGCAGTCGGGCATGTGTGCGTCTGCATTCGTATTAGGGGGCCTGGCTCGTCAAAAGGTGGCCGTGGCTGTGCAGGGTGATCAAGACGTAGCAGATGTCCAGGGCGACGCAGGGCTTCAAGTATTAGGAGGTGAAATCAGCGCCGCCGCGCAGCTCCCCATCGCCCGTAGTCAATCCGCAATAACTGCGGATTTGCAGGACATGATCACTCAGCTGTTCGGCTTTGCAGTTTCTGCAGAAAAGCCTCTGATGGAGGCAGGCCTTGATTCGCTTGCAGCGGTTGAGTTCCGCAATGCCGTTGCTTCAAAGTTCAGCCTGGATCTGCCTGCAACGGCAATGTTTGATTATCCAACCATCGATGCGCTTTCGAACTTTTTGGCAGACCGCTTGTACTCCGGTGAGATTGTTGAGCTGCCGGCGGTCAGGGTCGCCACAACCTATTCCCCTGCCGTGCCGGCAAAGGGTTTGGCCGAATTGGAGGCAGAGATTCGCCAGATCGTCACTGGTACGTACACGCCATGGCCGAATGGAAGAAGGGTGAGAAAGGGGGGTGCCAAACCAGTTAGCTTCACGTGACCACTGAACCCTTGGGATGTCATTCGTCAGGGTTTGCCACACCAATCCTTGCACTTGCACTTTTTGTGAAGATCCAACTGGAGGCGAAGCATAAGAACGAGAATGACCTTTAGCCATGAAAAGGGGGAGGCCTTCAATGAAACCATTAGACTCTTTGTCTTTGTCTTGAACAGGCTTCCTGGGCTTTGATCTGCCTTCTGAACAACCGCTCATGGAGGCGGGACTGGATTCATTGGGTGCCGTTGAAGTGCGGAACTCCCTGTCCGCGCACTTCAGCATTGACCTCCCTGCCACACTCATTTTCGACCATCCTTCCATCTCCGCCCTGGCTGCCCACGTAGCCACTTCCCTGCCCCAGATTTTAGGGACCACCATCAGTGCGGGCATTAGCCTTCCAGGGCCACAGGCCCAGACGGTACCAGCCCTTGGCACTTCGACGACTGCAGTCTACGGGACTTCATGCCAATACCCAACAGCGGCTCCAGAGCACAGCCCCTCCGGGGTCCCAGCGTTCTGGGAGGCACTCCAGACGTCTGCAGACCTTCCCAGGCCTATTCCCCTGGACCGATGGGATGTAGACGCCATTTATTCTCCAGACCCCGCGCCCGGGAAAAGCTACGCACGCTACGCTTCATTCTTGTGGGATGTTGCAGCTTTTGACGCAGAATCCTTTAGCATGTCGAGGTGCGGAAACACTGTTGCATGGCGTCATGCAGCTTTCACCAGAGAGAGCCCTTGGGTTCTGTTAATTTACATCCTTCTTCGAAACCTTTGAACAATGCAATCATTTGTGGGGTACCATCACTTCCTGGTGGACACCTGCGCTTCTTCGTTAACTGAGAAGCTGTACAGATTTCAGAAGGTATACGGGTCCTACCGCTCCCACCCCCCCCCCCCCCCAAGAATCGTAAAACACTGTACAGAACCCAATATGGCTTCTACACTGCTTTTATCGCTACAGAACATTCAAGTTCTGAACTTTTTCATCCCACCCTCCTGTAGCAACTCAACCTAGATCATAGGTTCGCGTGTGCGTCTCTCTCTCGCGTGCTTCCCGGGTTCTCTCCCGTACCCTGTCCTCCCCTCCTTCAATCACGAAGGTAAATGCATCACTACTTGGACAGGGGAGAGGCTTTGGCAACGGATCCTCAAACAAGGCTGCTGCTGGAGAACACGTATGCGGCTATACAGGCGACACGTGGAGGCTCAGCCTCTGTTTTTGGCACCGAGGCAGGTGTCTATGTCGGCTGCATGTTCCAAGAGTATGGGGAGGTCCTATCGCGCTCTGGAGGAGTGTTGTCCAGTGCAACCGCTACTGGCAATTCTCTGGCCTTCATGGTTGGCAGGTTGGACACTTTATACAGGGAAACTGTACTCCCCCTTTGTCCTTCTTTTGGAACGGCTGTGTGTCTTCTTCCGTCATTTTTGAGTGGCGAATGCCGAAGGTGAGGAGCGAATTTTGATGCAAGGGTTTAGCTTTGTGAACCATCTCATAGTACGGGGGCGATCCGTACTCAACGTGTTAAGCTGACAATCCGTAATCAACGTTTCAATGTGAGATGGGAGGATGTTTGCAAGTATCCACAGTTTCAATTTGCTCACATTGTGACGTCGTCCCCTGCCAATGATTCAGGGTCTCCTACACTTTTGGATTTGGAGGGCCTTGCGTGTCCACAGACACGGCCTGCTCTTCGTCGTTGCTCGCACTACATCTGGCCCATGTGGGCTTGCTGGGCCGGGAGTCGTCATCCGCAGTTGCTGCGGGTGTTAACACCATTCTGTCTGCAACCACCACCATTGCTATTTGTCAGCTGCAGGTGGGTATCTCAGTCTTTTCTGATCACATCGACTGGCACCGACTGGCATCGACTGGCAGCTGCATGGTCCTATAATCATGGCTCATGCAGGCCCCTGCCTCCCTTTAGGCCCTGCCCCCCTTCCCCTCAACTAGCAAACCTCTGAGGATGTCGCTCCTCAAAACTGAGACTGAGTACATTGACTGTCCAGCCAGCCTCCTTCTCTACGTCAGAAAATTGAACCACTTACCCCTTGCAAGAGATGGAAATGGGTCCCCCGGGGGGGGGGGGGGGGGGAGCACAACACACACACACACACACACACACACACACACACACACACACACACACACACACACACACACACACACCACACACACACACACACACACACACACACACACACACAGAGAGAAGAGAGAGAGAGAGAGAGAGAGAGAGAGAGAGAGAAGAGAGAGAGAGAGAGAGAAGAGAAGAGAGAGAGAGAAGAGAGAGAGAGAGAGAGAGAGAGAGAGAGAGAGAGAGAGAGAGACACAGACGCAGAGAGGGGGCGGGGGGCAGATGGGGCCCATTCTTGGCAAAATTCTCCACTCTACGTTTGGGCCTGACTATGGGGATGTGGAGCAGGCGTTGTCGCCAGTCGGGCGGTGCAGAACCTTCGATGCCAGCGGAGACGGATATGGAAGGGGCGAAGGCTTTGCTGCCGTGG
>KV908371.1:383885-395669 GCA_002005505.1 Botryococcus braunii
TCCCTTAAAAATGCATGTCTCTGTAAGGCCCGTCGACTGAGGAAAAGCTTGAGAGACGGAGGTTGACAAAGGGGCGGCCTAGCCCAGTTTGATGAGCCTGCCATTAACTTGACTGATACCGAGTTAGGAATGTGATCGGGACAGTAGTAAGTCCGTTGTGCTTGCAAAAGGGTCCTAAAGCTTTCAGCACGATTCGCCAAATGGTCTGTCTGAACAGGGGCTGGGCATTACGCCGCTGCCAACAACTACTTGGATGGCACTGCAGAGGCCTTCCAAGCCTCTGGATTGCCATCCACGTCAGTTCAGTTTGGTCCTTTTGCGGAAATTGGCATGGCTGCAGAGCATGCTCAAGCATTGTCCTCTCTAGGCCTGCTCAGCCTCCGTCCCCACGAGGTAGGTCCTTCTCTCGTCGGCATTGTTATCTTGCCCCATTTGCTCCGCCCCCCTCCCCCTCCTTCAACCATTGCAGTCTGGCCACTATGACATCATGTTGTCAGGCATCAAGCTCTGCTGGGGCAATCCGATGCTGCAGCACTTCACGTGAGTTTCATTATTTCTGCCTCAAGAGCATTCCTTTGCGTGCGGCGGCCGCATTGCCGTTTAGTCTCATGTCTATATTACTAAACAGGGCTTGTCTGAAGGGGGGGGGAGGGGGGAGCATTGTTTATACTTAAAGAAAAAGACGTCATCGTGTCGACAATCCCCCAGTCTTAAGGGTGTAAAACAGGGGAGACATTGCTTTCTGATATTGCACTGCAAGTTGCTTCTGATGTCAACTAACCCTCAATACCAGCTTCATCCCCTCACACAATTTTGTCTCAAAAACACTAGTTGGTCGCTACCAATGAGTTCGAGTTTGTGGACAGGTGTGGAGTGCTTTTTCATCGGCGGGCATGATTCCTCGGCAGCTCTATGCGCGGATTGACATCGAGCGATTTATTAGATTCTATTCGGCCAGTTCCCGGTGGTCTCTGCTGGATGATTTAGCCCACACATCCGCGCCGCCCACACAACCTGGCATTGCTGGTCCTCTGCTGCTGCCCCGTAATGTCGCTTCAGTTGTTGTTCCCCAGACTGAAGGCCCGTTGGTTCCTCTGGAGGCCATACAGGCCGCCGTTAGGGATGCTGCAACCACAGTTCTTGGGCCGGATGCAGTGGAAGGTACTGCATACACTTGGTTTGAAGCATAATATGTCATGCGCATCTCCAAATCTGTGACAATTCCCACCCCCAGAGGTTTAAAGTGGCAACAGTAGCGATTATTTGGACAGCGAATGCATACCATGGCCACAAAGTACGTATTCGAGCTTGCGTGCGCGCGCGCGCGCGCACACACACACACACACACACACATGAGCGCGGATGCACGCAGAATATCACACCCATACGCATGCTCTCTCTCTCTCTCTCTCTCTCTCTCTCTCTCTCTCTCTCTTCTCTCTCTCTCTCTCTTCTCTCTCTCTCTCTCTCTCTCTCTCTCTGTATTGGTGTGTGTGTGTGTGTTGTGTGTGTGTGTGTGTGTGTGCCTCTTACACATGCGCGGGACCGCGCGCGCGCACACACACACACACACACACAACCACACACACACACACACACACACACACACATACACACACACACACACACACACACACACACACATACACACACACACACACACACACACACATACACACACACAGAGGGACATTCGAATCCATGAAATTACTTCAAATGCGTATTGGATCGTCGCTTGTGGGGCCGATTACTTCTGAAGCCACTTTGTCGTTGTGTATCATGCAGCGGATGGGTGCTTTGCTGCCGGAAGCTTCGACTCGCTTTCCGCGGTGGAACTCTCGAATGCCATTGCGGTGGCCCTGAACGTCAAGCTGCCTGGAACACTCATTTACGACTACCCCACCATGGACGCTATGGTGTCGCACATTGCCACTCTGCTTGGCGCAGATCAGTCACCCATGCTACGCCCGGAGGGAATGCCAGCCACACTGATTCATCCCACAGAAATTATTGCCTTACAGGTCGGCCGATTTGCTTTGCTACAATCGTGTGCCCAGCAATTTTCCCTTCCGAAGGAGCTTCCTGTGTAAGTCGTCTTCAGACTTTGAACATCGGTGGTCGACTAGTACCCTCGACCCTCAGCAGAAAGTGTTGATAGATGTTCCACTCCCGATGTGGCCGCTTCTGTATACCCGTAGCACACCCTACTTAAATGCAAACACCCCTTGGCAAGCAAGGATGCCATGGCGTTCATGTGGTGTTGACGGTTGCACGTGTGTCCGCCCCAGGTGAGCATGGTCCATAGGCTGCCGAGGGGCTCCCAAAGCACCAACGCCGTTCCCCAAGGTGACACAATATCTCCAGTGTTATACCCCCGGTGGGATGTGGAGAGGCCAATGCGAGGGAGCGTAAACACTGTGCGGGCGCGGTTTGGTGGTTGGCTGCCAGACATCGACTTGTTTGATGCCTCACTTTTTGGGATCACTGGGATTGAGGCCGACCTCATGGACCCCCAGCAGCGTCTGCTTCTTGAGGTGAGCATTTGGCTGGTGTACAAGATGATTCCACGTATGTGCTCGATGGCTTTGCATGTATCAGGTTTCTCCATTGAGCTTTAAGCATGCAATTACGAAGCGCGGAAAGTAGTGATTGTAAAGAGGGTACAGAAGCGGTGGGGTGAGAAGAAGTCCCCTCTCGACTGAATGGATGGGAAGAATGATACGAGAATAATGAATGGGAATGGAATTTTCCAAAATGAGACCAGAACCGGAGATACCAGACTGAAAGGGACAACTGTCGCGGATAGGAA
Source organism: Botryococcus braunii (assembly GCA_002005505.1). Taxonomy (NCBI): domain Eukaryota; kingdom Viridiplantae; phylum Chlorophyta; class Trebouxiophyceae; genus Botryococcus; species Botryococcus braunii. Next base: position 386,695 of record KV908371.1, read on the forward strand.
GGGTCGAGGTTGAAGAGACCAGCGTGCTCCGCCAAGCCCCATCTCCGTCCCAAAGTTTTTCATTTTTATCCGTTCTCCCCCCTCCCCCGCCACCCCCCCCCCCACACACACACACACATACGAGGTCCCTCCTTCACCTGCAATTTGGAGATGATGCGGGGTGGGCTCTGTAGTATATTTGCCTAAATTGCTTACTGACGCGTGAGGTGTGCTTCGGCCACGCAGGCATCTTACGAAGCCTTGGCAGGCAGAAACGTGCTGCTTAGAGGTGCAAATGCTGAGCACATAGGGGTTTTTGTTGGAATCCAACAAATGGAATATGGAGGGCTGGCTTCTCCTCACTTATCCAAGATTGGCCCCTTCTCGGCCACTGGCGGGCCTTTCAGTGTTGCAGCTGGCCGCATATCCTTCACATTTGGCCTCAATGGTCCTGCGGTATGTCCCTGGCTTTGGACTAAACATGGAGAGTACGAAGGGATGTGACAGCAACAGATGTGACAGCATATGCAACACCGTGGACCAATATCCCTCCTCAGCAACCATATTCGGGCGACTTCGGACGTGTCCGGGCGCATAGTGCTGTCCAGAATTCCGCCGACATCTGAAAAATGGTTGTCATGACATCCCCATCAAAACGTACTGTTCTATTTAGACTATCCGCGATTTGCCATGTCCGTCCCACACCTTTCTGCATTTAATTTTAGTGATGAAGCCCGTCTTTCTATGCTATCAAACTCGTATAACGGGTCACGCGTAAGGGACGCCCACTCCACAGTTTTAGCCTTGACGCGTGGGTTACTTACATCTAATGCCATTATGCCTGCCAGACTACAGTATGGTGTGTGTGCAGGTGAGTTCGGACACAGCCTGCTCTTCGGCCCTGGTGGCCATACATCAAGCGTCCTTGTATCTCAAAACTTCCAATGGCGCTGCGGCATTAGCTTGTTCTGTGAACCTCATGATGGCAGAGACAACGACAGCTGCTGCTCAGGCAGCAGGCATGTTGACGCTGAACGGCCGATGCAAGACCTTGGATGCTGCTGCTGATGGCTATGTCAGGTATTTGTATAACAGTAGAGCATGTTGTATCTACCAAGTGTTCGTTTAATGACTTGTCTGTAGACCTTTGCTTGGTCAGGTAGTCTGGGAGAAATTCGGGAGAGCTTAATTGCCATTTGGCAATTGCCAAATTGAGGAAGCCGTCTGAGGAACAGATGAGAATCTTCCTTAGCCCCCCCCCCCCCCCCCCAAAAAAAAAAAAACCTCCTTAGGTCTCGGACCTCCTGCGCCAAACCCATAGTATGGTCGAACTTCAGCATAACACGATATATTCTGTTGTCCTCCCTTGCACCTACCTTCTCCAAGAAGTACCGCTTGTACTCGCTCCACAACCCCTTCACGGATTACCTTTACCAACAAAGTCCAATGCCGGTAGATGACAAATTGGTAGGATCTATCACCCTGATCGCCCCGGTCTGGTGCAGGAGGATTTGAGGAGTGGGAGAGTGGTACCAGTCAAATTGGACCTTACAATTATGCAATTTGGGGGTGGGACAGAGCGGAGGCAGCCACGTCCGTGTTACTTACGCCCTACAAGGACATATCACAAGCGTCCACGTCAGGACATCCAGCAGTCCTGCTCAGGGGGAGTTTCGTGAACCAGGACGGGCGGTCAAGCAGTCTCACTGCTCCCAATGGCCCTTCACAGCAGCAGGTCTTACTTGGGGCCCTGGCAGCGGCCAACCTCACCCCTCAGGTGAATGCCCAGCTTGTGCGCCGCACAATGGAAATTGATGTGTGGAACGTTTGCGAGTGCTTGCTCTACCTTCGTGAAACATTGTACGATTTGCACGCACATGACGGCATGCAAACTTGTTAGACTGTATTCCAGGGACGGACTTGACGAATAGTCGGTATGAATTAGCACGTCCCGCGTACCGGGGCACGCTGGCGTAATTGAGAAACATTGTTAGATGATTTCAGGGACGAGCGTTCGGTTTTCACCGGCCCGGAAGTTTGGGGGGGGGGGGGGGCGGCGTTGAACGTGGATTCTTAGAGTTGTTGCCCCTACCAATGTTGTTAAATACTGACGGAAGAGTTTAAATAGTTCACAATTGAAGGGTGTACAAGATTTGATAAGGTGTAGGGTTAGTGTTTGTTTGAGCCAGTAAGGCCAGCTCCTGCCGGTGCTTGCAACTGCAAGCCCTTTCAAGGTGGTTGTTGTCGATATTCTTGCAGGATGTACTGTCCTTGGAAATGCACGGGACTGGGACTCCGTTGGGGGATCCTATTGAGGTTGGTGCCGCAACTGCTATCCTGGCAGGTAACACCCCCCCCCCTTCGCTCTCCTCAATCTCTCCTCTCCCCCACCCCTCTCTCTCTCTCTCTCTCTCTCTCTCTCTCTCTCTCTCTCTCTCTCTCTCTCTCTCTCTCTCTCTCTCTCTCTCTCTCTCTCTCTCTCTCTCTCTCTCTCTCTGTCTCTCTCTCTCTCTCTCTCTCTCTCTCTCTCTCTCTCTCTCTCTCTCTCTCTCTCTCTCTCTCTCTCTCTCTCTCTCTCTCTCTCTCTCTCTCTCTCTCTCTCTCTCTCTCTCTCTCCCCGCCCTCCTTCTATCACCCTCCTCCCCCCCTCCTGCCCATCCCTCTCAATATCTTTCCCCATCCCACTTCTCTGCCCCCCCTTGCTTTCCACAACCTTCATCTCGTCTACATTCGATCTTATATCTCTCATCCAACCTTCTGGCAGCTTCCTGACACTAATGGACGACGAGTCCAAAAGACATTAGACTAACGTTTTGCTTACGCAATATCGCTACCTTCTGGCATCCACTAGCACAACGTGTGCTACCATTCACTTACAGGCATAAGATTAATTCGTCATATTATGGGACTGTGGTTGGTGTTGACAGCAGCTTAGTTTTGTGCTAATATGTCGTACCTTCTCCTTGAGTACCAAGCACATTCTTCCGATTGCAATGGAAAAAGGCTGGAAAGCGCAGGATCAGCACGTGCAAGTGGTCAGCCGTCACAGGCATCGTCGTAAGATATCCCACGTGATTGTTGCGGGAGGAGTCGTCTGCCATAGTCATGTGTATCACGTGAACCATACAAACTTTTTCATGAACTTCTGTTGGGTTTGCTGCCAGATCCTAAGATGGATGCTCATGATCATGACTTGCTGTTGGCATGCACGGGCAGGATGCAGAATGCCGGTACGGTTGTCAGCAGCAAAGTCCTGGCAAGGCCATGCTGAGCCGGCAGCAGGAGCAGTAGGCCTGGTCAACCTACTAAGGATTCTGGGCCACGGTTCGAGTCGTCCAATTCCCACCCTTCGTGAGGTACAGTCACACAACGGGACGATGCCAGCACCATCTGGGTTCTGCTCAGCATATATGGATGAACGCCAGCATGCATGCACATATGCACACGCACCCTCCCGTACACACACACACACACACACACACACACACACACACACCTACACACACACACACACACACACACACACACACACCTACGCACACGCACGCACGCACGCACGCATGCACGCACACGGCACGGGGACACACAAACACACACACACATACACACCCAACACACACACATGCTCGTACAAACCACACACACACACACACACACACACACACGCACGCACACACACTCACACACACACACACACACACACACACACACACACACGCACATGCACATGCACCCAACAGACGTACATGTACATACAACCCCAAACATCCAGTCTTCCAGTCTGTCTGTGAGTTTGGACACACACACACACGGATTAGTTTAAATTGGCACGTCATCGTCGCATAATTTATTGTTCTTCGCTTGCTTTTCATGCTCGAGGTCGGAGACAGTAGAATTTTTAATGACTGCTTTGGTAATTTGTCGAGCTTTGGTGGTCCAGGTGAACCCGCACGTCCTCGCCCTACTGGATGGTCACAAAGCCAAGGGAGGCCAGAGTCTCCACCTTCCTCGCCAAGAGACCCCTGCAATCAATCCCCAGTCCTCCACTTTGGCGAAATCACTTATGGCTGGCGGAGTCAGTGCATTTGCCTTTCAGGGTACTAATGCCCATGTGGTTGTCACACCAGAGAGCCATGGCGGGCACTTGGAAAGGTCGTTCACGCCAGTCTTGACGCGGAGGCGTTACTGGTACGCCCCCAAACTTTGCAGCTATGGGTCTTAGGCTCTTGCCATCAGCTCTTCCATTACCTGCCATCTTTAATTAGCGCCATACTTCGTTTGGTTTACATTCAGGCCATACAGATCAACAAGTCCGTCCATAATCCAAGTTGAACTACACTAGAACTGCATCGCAGAGCTCAAAAACAGGCTGGAGCCGGCCTCGTCATCGACATGTGTGTGCTGCTGTGTGGGATAGGTTTGCGCATGTAATTCCGCATGTCTGTCTACAAAACGTAAGGATGACAGCCGCCCTTCCCGGGATCAGCTTCTCAGCTGACCTGGCCCACCCAGCGTTTGCATGCATTTGGGACCACATCGTAGGTGGGAGGGTCCTGTTTCCAGCTGCAGCAATGCTTGAGAGCGCCGCGGCCGCTATTCAAACAACATCATCAGCCGCGTACGACTCTCTTCAAGGCCCGACAGCAGCGCTTGCACATGCCACAGTACCTGCTCCGCTGGTCCTGAGCAAGCATCCAGCTCAGGATGTCGTAACTCTGGTAGTACACACCAAAACAGGCGATGTCAACCTACAGTCGCAGAATGCGCATCGTTCCAGTCAGGTCTCACCAATAACCCACCTGACGGGACTTACCTCTCAAGTGGTGGAAGTAGGTCTCCGCCCAGACAATAGCGGGCAGCCTCCAATAGCCGCTCGCCTGGCAAGGCTGGTAATACTAAGCAGCAACCCGAAGGCAGCACTGGCAACTGCAACAGTGGCTTCCCCTCCCAAGGGAAGCTGCCAACCAGCGTCCTTTGGGATTCACCCTGCGGTGCTGGACAACTGCACTCAGGTGGGCTCTGCGTTCTCCGCTGTGGACGGGGCTACCACAATGCGGGTTCCTGCAGGAGTTGCTTTGTATTGCTCCCAAAGCCAACATAGCGGCAACTTGAGCAGCGAAGGGGCAGCCATCGCATCCTTTGGTGGAATTGACAGCTTTGGTGCAGTCACCTGCAGTTTCAGCCTCAAACAGGCGACGGAGGTGAAAGCTTCCGTGTCTGGTATGATTTTCAAGCCACTCGGGCGAACAGTGGCGGGCCCTGCACCAACCAGATTCACCCCTGCAGCAGCTGTACTGTACCGCCTCACCTGGCAGGCAAACACCCCCTGCAACAGGGCAGGCGTCCTCGCAGTTCTGGTGAGCCAGTTAACTTGGAGAAAGCACCCACTTGGTTGTCTGGCCCCTGCGGCACGCTGGCAATCAAGCCGGAAACCCCTCCTGACATAGCTGCAGCTCACAGCTTGCGGTACCTGCAGTCTGTGCAGGGAAATAGCGTAACCACCCTCACCACAAAGGCATCAATATGCGACTCAGCAGCAACAGCATCTGCAGCCCGACAGGCCTCTCACCAGCTGGCTGCGGTTGCCGCTGCTGGTCTACTCCGAGTGGCCGCGCAGGAAATGTCGGCAGCACAATGGCAGCATGTCGACCTTGATGTGAGCATGTGCCATGCAGAGATTCCCGTTGAAGTCGACGCAGATGCGTTCGGCATCTCTTACAGCAGGGGTGCGAGTCATGTTCCACGCCTGGCTGCCTACTCAGAGGGAGCAATAAGTGCCGGGATCCCTACTAGCGCAGCAGGCCCCCAGGGGTCCGGGTCTGTGATGGTTGTGGGAGGCTTGGGAGACGTTGGGCAGGTCGTGTGTACCTACATGGCCTCATCTGGCAAGAGTAACATCACCGTCCTGAGCCGCTCAGCCAGGAATGCTAGAATAAGTGGCGTCTTGACCGGAGCACTGCGTCTCGTGACTGTCTGGACATGTGACTCAACTGCCGCGCCAGATGTGAAGCAGCTGGAGATTGCCTTGCGTGGGATGGGAGCTCCGTTGACGGGAGCTCTCCATGCGGGAGGAGTCCTGAAAGATGCGATGCTTGCCCAGCAGACTGTCTCCACGCTGCGACAGGTTATGGCTCCAAAGCTAGCTGCGGGAAAGCAAGTCGTAAGGGCCGCCTCTGGCATGCCGATAGCGACGTTCGGCTGGTTCTCGTCCCTATCCGGTTTCCTAGGGACCGCAGGCCAGGGAAACTACGCTGCAGCGAATGCCACGTTGGACCAGCTGTCATACAACCTCCAGTCTCAGGGTGAGAGTTGATCTGCGTTGCATCTTACTCATGAGTCCGTTTTTTTTTTTTTTTTTTTTTTTTTTTTTTTTTTTTTTTTCTTTTTTGCTTTTGTTAAAATGTTGCGCTGGACCTTCTTGAAAACTCAAGAAATTGCTTGCCTCTGGGGTCCTGTATACCTCTGTGTCGCTGAATCCCGTGTATGGATGGGAGGTGGTGGAGGGCGAAAACGACAAGATTGAGCGGGGGCACTGGGGACTGTGGGGCTGGGCAGCTTCACCAGCCGATCACTTGAGAGTGATTATGAAGACATGTAAAGTAAACGTGGAGACATGTATGGTCACACATCGAGACATGTTGGGGAACATACGGAGCCATGTAGGGTAACACAAGGAGACTTAAAGCGTAACAGCCTAAGATATGTAGGCTGACTAACAGAGACATGACAGAGCATCAGACCAGAACTTCTACAGCAAAAGGCGGTGACATTTGGGACTTCATTGTGCACATGACTGAAGTGACACGGGCTATGGTGTGCAGGGCTTCATTCAACATCGGTCCTCTGGGGCCCTTGGGCAGTTGGAATGGCAGCAACGAAGCCAGCCATACTCGCGCGGTTCCAGAGGGCGGGTCTCGAACCATTCACCCCCCTAAAAGGTTTGCGGGCATTGACTGTGGCTCTGGCTAGCTGCCTAGGCTCGCCTATCGCAGCTAATTTCATCTGGCACACGCTGTTGAAGGGACGGGCTCCGCTTCCTCTTGTCTTCAGTGACTTGCTGCCAGAGAATAAAGCCGGTCCGAATCAGATCAGCGTGACAGTCCACGTCGACGCAGGCGCTCTCGCTGGCATGGAGGGGCGTTTGGCACAAGATGGCGGGGCCCATATTTCCCAGCGGGTGACCGAGCTTGTGAGGAACATGCTTGGGCGCAGCGTTCCATCAACACAGGTGAGCGACCCGACTTGAGACGCAGGGTTCAACTAGCGGGGTGGGAAAAGTCAGCTTTCTGTACCTTGCATGTTAAGGAAACGGGGTGGGGGGGAGCGTTGGCGGAGGACTGGGAAGGGTAGGAAAGTATGAAATGGACAAGAGAGAGGCTTTATATTAATGGCAATCACGTGGGATGCTGTGCAGCCACTCATGGAGGCGGGATTGGACTCCTTGGCAGGCGTTGAGTTGAAGAACAATTTGGAGCAAGCCTTCAGTATTAGTCTTCCAGCGACGGTGACTTTCGATTACCCAACCACTGCCGCCTTGGCGGTTGTGGTAGCCCAGCTCGTCCAGCCTGTCTCTGATGCCGGAGGGAACTCTCTTGACACGTCTGCCGTGCCCGCTATGTCTGCGGGTGACGTGACTGCCGTCATCCAAGAGATGGTTGGGGGCATGCTGGGACGGGATGTCCTTCCTGATCAGGTGTGTCAACTGAGATAGAGCACGGTTTATTTGCCCCCCCCCCCACGTTTTTATTTTGGACTCTTTTATTGAAAGTTTAAGGAGGCATGAACACTTTGAATGAGGCAGTTGACATCCTCAACCATGCCACAGATAATCTTTTCCACTCCAAACTCTATCTTGATGGTGTCAGATGTGAATGCTCACGAAGTATATATAGTCCTCCTTCTTCTTCTTCTTCTTCTTCTTCTTCTCTCTCTCTCTCTCTCTCTCTCCTCTCTCTCTCTCTCTCTCTCTCTCTCTCTCTCTCTCTCTCTCTCTCTCTCTCTCTCTCTCTCTCTCTCTCTCTCTCTCTCTCTCTCTCTCGCTCTCTCTCTCCCTCCCCTCCTCTCCCTCTCTCTCTCTCTCTCTCTCTTCTCTCTCTCTCTCTCTCTCTCTCTCTCTCTCTCTCTCTCTCTTCTCTCTCTCTCTCTCTCTCCTCTCTCTCTCTCCTCTCTCGCCCTCTCTCTCTCTCTCTCTCTCTCCCTCTCTGCAAGCACACAGACACACACACACACACACACACACATACACACACACACACACACACACACACACACACACACACACAACCGCGTACACGCGCACATCTGCGGCTGTGACACATGTGTAGTCCACCAACAATTCCTTAAATCCCACTGATAGCATTCAATACAGGGTTTCATCATCATGTTGAGCAAGCATTCTGATTTGAGGAACGTGCTCTGCAGCCCCTGATGGAGGCTGGCCTGGACTCTCTTGGAGCCGTGGAGCTGCGAAATACATTGGCCGCCTTCTTCAAGATATCCGATCTGCCCGCAACCCTGATATTTGACCATCCTACGATCACAGCCCTGTCCATTTTCCTCGTAAATGACTCCATTTCCAAGTTTACGCAGATGGTTCATACCTCGACAAGTATTCCCGTCGCACATACCATGGCCTCTGTGGCCCGAGAATCCGTCGCAGCGGCTGTCAGGATCGTTGGCATGGCTTGCCAATACCCGATGAGCATTACAGAGCCTGATGGCTACTGGCAGCAAATGCATGGCGAGGACGACGTTCAGACAGTGGTCCCATTTTCGCGTTGGGACATTGACTCAGTTTACGTTCCTCAAGTCGTTCTCGGTAGTATGTCTATGACTAACGGAAATATAGCAATACAGTAAAATTTAGCTTTAGGACTGCTGTTTCAAGCTTGACTATTTGTCTGTTTTTTTTTTTTTTTTTTTTTTTTTTTTTTTTTTTTTTTTTTTCTTCTTTTTCTTTCTCTCTCTTTTTTTTTCTTTTTCTCTCTCTCTCTCTC
>KV908371.1:406804-414304 GCA_002005505.1 Botryococcus braunii
TGCACCGTCAAAGACAACCTCCCATTGCTCTTCTCCTCCAGCCAATCGTGACATGTGTTCCGCTGGAGCATTTCTCTTCCGAGTTGGCTTAGACATGTTACCGTTGTAAGCCGAATCCTTTTGTTCATGCTGTTCGATTTACCACCCACAGCGTGCAGGTGTAACGGAGTGTAGTGTGGGAAAAATTTAGTTCTTCCATGAGCACCTATTTCCTTGCTTGTTCGATTTTTTCCATGGCTACAGTTCATGTCTTGCATCCCTAAGGGCTCGCTTTCCCTGTGCTATGGTGGCATTGACCGCCCAAGGGGACATTTCAGTTGAAGCCTCCCGTGATCCCACCGCCTTCCTACAGGTTTCTGCGGAGCAGCCGCTCATGGAGTCCGGGATGGATTCCGTCGGGGCCGTCAATTTGCTGAACAGTCTTGCCAAACGCTTTGCCCTGGACCACCTTCCTACGTCTCTGACATTTGACTACCCCACGCCAGCAGCGATAGCCCAATACATAGCTGCGGAACAGAGGCCACAGATGGCAACTCTTGGGGACCTTCTCCCAACGAGCGGTTTGCGTATGGGACGGTATGAAAAGCCTGTCAAGCGGGTCACCGAAGTCGTAGGGATATCATGCCGCTTTCCACGCGGTAGTGACGGGACGGAGGGATTCTGGGCCACGGCAGCTGGACCAAACGATGTCCAGCAGGTCGTACCATCAGACCGCTGGGACATTGATGCCGTGTACCACCCGGACCTGGTCCCTGGCAAGCCGTACGTTAAAGTCAGGTATGGTGAGATGCTTTCTTGCTGGCATTCGTCTCGGTTGAGGAAAGATAGGACCGAGGTTCAGGGCCGGACAAAGGCAGTGTTGCCATGCGATCATGCTCGACAGTGCATCGACCAGTCCCCTGGAAATGGGCACGATCACCAATTCATGTTATTGCTATTCTAAACGGTAGACACAACGAGGCTGCCCTGTAAGGAGCAGATGGGATATGGCCCGTCCTACCCGGGTCATGGGGGTCTCAAAGTTATGGATAGCTGGGAAATGAGCAATACAATACAGGGGAGACTTTCGAATGGAAAAGGAATACAGGGGCATCAGGACGGTAGGGGGAAAGCCTGGGGCTCTGAAGTAGTCTCAATCATCCATGGATGGTGGTACCTGAGTGCCAGTCCATCAGCGGTCTCGGACGCTTTGGAGAGATAGTTAAGGCCAAGTGATGTGTAACTGACGGCACTCTGGGATTGCTACAAGGGCCTCTGAAGGGGCAACTGCGACATGACAGATAGCCTCGGTTTTGAGGTTGGCACACAGGAATCATGATTTTGTCTGCATTGCAGTAAAGGAGAGGGGGTGGGAGAGCAAAATGGATAACAACTGAACAAAGTTGAGTGAAAGCACAACGCGGCCATTAGGCAAGTATGACCTACATCGACTGTGACCATTGTAAACGATCCTTGCCTTCTAAAATGATACACTCTGTGTTGCAGGTTTGGCGGCTTCTGTACAGATGTCGATGTCTTCGATGCCAAGTTTTTCCGCCTGTCAGCGACGGAGGCAGCAACGTTGGACCCGCAGCAGCGCATTCTCATGGAGCAAACCCACCAGGCTATAACATCTGCGAATGCATTCTCACTGAACTCACCCGATGCAAACTCTGCCACGGGTACTCGTCTCCTCCTCACTTCCTTATATTTCTTCGTCACCCCTCTTCGCCCGCACACACACACACACACACACACACACACACACACACACACACACACACACACACACACACACACACACACACAATTAGGGACAATAATAAGTAGTCAAAAAAGATTGCAGAATACACACCTGTCCATGAAGTCATGCGATACCTCCTTCTCAGGCCTCTTTTGAGTTGGAGCTAATATGCTTATCCGCCATGCGTTTGAAAAGGGGATAGATGGCGCAGGCGTGTTTGTGGGCTGCATGTATCACGAGTACATCAACTACATGTCTGGCACGGGAGCAAACTTGCCACCCCAAACTTACACAGGCAATGGACCGTCATTTATGGCGGGTCGTTTGTCGTATACATTTGGATTGTCAGGACCTTGCGTGTCCACCGACACGGCTTGCTCATCGTCCCTGGTGGCCACCCACCTGGCTCACTGGGCCATCCTAAATAAGCAGGCCAAGGGGGCAATTGCTGGTGGTTGCAACATCATGCTCCTCTCCCAAACTACTGCAGGCATCTGCCAGCTGCAGGTGCGAGCTTGCCTGCTCCAGCCCACTTAGAACCGCACTCTCAACTCCCCCCCATCATCTCTCCCTCCCTCCTCCCTCCCTCCCCACCCCCCCCCCCCCTCTCTCTCTCTCTCTCTCTCTCTCTCTCTCTCTCTCTCTCTCTCTCTCTCTCTCTCTCTCTCTCTCTCTCTCTCTCTCTCTCTCTCTCTCTCTCTCTCTCTCTCTCTCTCTGCGCCCCACGCTTTTCTCCTGCACCCCCACCAGTACTTTACACATAAACCAGACTAGAAAACCAGACATATCTATACCTTCCCTCCGTGGCCTACCCGTTTCCCCGGAGGGGTAAGCCCTCCATAAGTTTCTTCCCCTTTGTCTCTGTGAAGGGGAACAGGCCAACGTTAGGGGAACTTTGCAGGAGTAAGGGGCTATCTAGCATGCACTATCCATGTGGTGGGGTTGTCTGCAAACACCGATGACCACTAAGACTACTGATTGTTAGAAAACGTGTATGTTGCAGTCCTAGATCAGATGTCAACGGTAATTAGGTCGGATATAAATCTGGTAGTATGGGCACATGGCGGACCCCACAAATAAGATCTCCTGACTATTTGACGTTATCCGCCTCTTTGATAGCTTTCTGGGCCCAAAAGCAAAGGTTAATCTGTCTTGCGTTAATCTGTGAATGTGCAACGTCTGCAGGGATATCCGACTGTTGCCAAGTCGTCCTTCAACTTTGCATAAGCAATTCGCGAGTGAGAAGGGCTGTCTTTACCCCAAATGCGATGTGTGTAGGCACTATCAGCACTTGGACGATGTCGCTCCTTCGACACGGCGGGGGATGGATATGGACGGGGAGAAGGCTGGTTGGTTGTAGTGCTCCGTCCCAGTGCTATGGCAGGCAAGACAGGAGATAGTGAAGCCCCCGCCATTGCAGTCGTCAGCGGTTGCTCTGTGAACCAGGACGGTCGGTCGAGTGGCCTGACGGCTCCCTACGGCCCCGCGCAGACTCTCCTTATCAAGGAGGCCCTGCAAGCGGGGGAGCTGTCCCCAGACTCCATCTACATGGTCTCTGTCCATGGCACAGGGACACCGCTTGGAGATCCCATTGAGGTATGCCAAAACTGTGTTCTAAGTATGGATGGTCGGGTGCGCACGTGTATGAGTAAATTGTTGTACCACGTGTGTGCGCGCGCGCGCGCGTGTGTGTGTGTGTGTGTGTGTGTGTGTGTGTGTGTGTGTGTGTGTTGTGTGTGTGTGTGTGTGTGTGTGTGTGTGGTGTGTGTGTGTGTGCTCGCCTGTACTCCAACGTTCATCTATGTATTATACAAAAGACTTGCCGACATTGTCCGTGTGTTAGACCATGGCAGCATCCGTTTAGTCGCCCGATTTGTCGGGCCAGTGAGAGGACTCGTGGGATACCAAAATATGCCAAACCAAGGGGTGCACGTGCCGTACAGGTTGGTTCAATAGGCCCTGCGCTGGAGAGAAGGGGCTGGAAAAAGGCGGCAAGCGACGGCACTGCCGCGAAAGTCATGCTTGCTTCTTCCCCAGAGGACCCGAGGCGTCCCTCTGCTTCGGGAAGCTCACAGAGGCCAGGGTTGACTGACCAGCAAGGTCCCCCGCCTTTGACGGAGGCCAGCATTAAAAGCTCTTTGCAGGAGATAGTGAAGTCCATCATGGGACGCATGATGGGGCCCACCCAGGTGCTCCTGCTCTCACTTCCACAGTCCCCCTCTTCCCCTCCCGTGGTCCACCTTTCCTTGCCACCTGCACGGCCGACCAACAGGAATTGCTTCTCAAAGCGCCTGCATCTGCAACGTTGGGTGGGTTGTAATGGGCTTTATGAGATGGCCGTTGCCACAAAACACATGTGCAAGGAGGTATCTCGATATTCACCTCCAAATGCGTGTCCGATTTAGGCTTCATGCTTTCACTTACTCGCAAAGGGACAAATTGCACGTGGGCAGCTATTTGTGTTGCTTCTGGCGCTTGGGCGGAGTGGACCTCCTCCCGTGGGTTTGCTTTTGCATATGTGAGTACTGCTCATTGTGTTTGTATATGTCCTGATTACCATGGCACACATTGTTTTTTTGGTGTTGTTTTGTGTTGAAAAAGAGCTTTACGAACTCAATCGACACCAGATTGGTGGGCACTTGTATACAGCGTGGTCCAGGCAACGCCCCAATTTGTTTGCTGGTGCTCTGCAGACTCTTCTGGATCACGGAATAGATCAGTTTGGCGGAAGACAGCTGCAAGCTCGGGTTCTTGATAAATTTGGTGTCAAGCTGCCACCCAACACCCTGTACCAATTCCCCAGTGTGCAAGCCATGACAGTCTTCTTGGTGTCTCGTTTGAAGGACCAAATTCAGGCAAGAATGTTCCCAAGATATGCTTGTACTTTATTCGATGTTGTGGGGACTCTTGATTATTTGCATGCCAAGCGCCCACCGTGCCGGCCTCACATCAACAGTACCACCCGACATGGGCATCTGCTTTCAAACAAAGACACTTCCTGGGGCAAAAGAAACTTAGCAGGAGAGCAGCAATCACTCTTTTAGCTGGCGGCTATAGGTGTCACAGGATGCAAAGCATTGCAGACCTGGTAAATGCGTGCATGTCCTATTCTACATTCTTAGTCCGCTGAACGCTGAACTTGTAGGCTCATCACCGTCTTAGCATAGCCCCCCCTATGCTTTTCCGCTGTGTTATCTCTCAAACACCCTGTAATCCACACCAACAGCCCTTTCAAGTCCTTTTAAATAATTTCTGTAGAGACTGTGCATGGGTGTGATTTGAATCCCCCGTTCTAAATTTTGAGCCAATTTTAGACCATTGAAGCCGCTTCCTGTCCTAGCGACTTGAGGCAGGCCCCAGTCGCCCCTCCCACGCATGTTCAACTAAAAAGATGAACAGAGACTTGGTGCTTTTCATGGAAAAGGGTTCAGATGGACCGGAGACTGGACGAGATGGAGAAGACAGGGTAAAGGGAGGGGGCAAGAGTGAGTGAGTGTGTGTGCGTGTGTGGAGGAGGGGGCGAGGAAGAGAGAGAGGGAGAGGGGGAGGGAGGAAGGGGGGAAGAGAGAGAGAGAGAGAGAGAGAGAGAGAGAGAGAGAGAGAGAGAGAGAGAGAGAGAGAGAGAGAGAGAGAGAGAGAGAGAGAGAAAGGGGGGGGGATTGATAGATATGGAGACAGATGGAAGAAAGAGTGGGGGGGTATATATAGAGATGGGGGAGGGGGAAGAGAGAGAAGGGGGGAAGGTTGAAGGAGAGGGGACCTTCAGACACGAGACCAAGCCCACGTACGGTCTCCGGAGGATCCTTTTGGCTTGCACGGTAAGCTTTCTTACGATCCTGAACGTGCAAGTTAGGGCATACAGATCCCGGCAGCAAGCGAAGCAGAAAATACAAAGGCGGGAGCAACTCAGGCTGGAGCAAGTCAACCACCTAGCGGGAAAGGTATGGGCAGGGCTGACGTGGCCAGGAAATTGCAAGATATGGTGCGCAATCTCTTTGGGTTCGACGTGGCTCCCACACAGCCGCTCATGGAGGCAGGATTGGACTCCCTCTCTGCAGCTGAGCTACGAAACTCCGTGGCCACAGCATTTTCAGCGGATTTGCCAGCTACAGTCATGTTTGACTACCCCACGCTAGACGCTCTCACCAACTACGTGACGGAACATTTCACGTCAAATGGACCTTCAGGTATCCCTACAACTTACAGAAACTTTTAGAAGGTTTGGAAGGGCTTGGACTTGGAGTTGCTGTTCAGCATCCTATGTATGTACAATCACTATGTATAAGACTTTTGGAAAAGTGAATCAGACTGAGTTAAGCTTATTTTCCTTAACCAAGCCTTTCGGTTTATGTTAACTGTCGTCTGTAGAAGTGGGGCTGCGTCCAAATATAGGCTGAACGTACACAAACGCCATTGTCATCAACTCCTACTTGAATTGAAGAGTGAACCACGAGGCACATTAGAAAGGCATATAGGTCCTTAGAAACATATGAGAAGGGCTCCTCCATTGCAAATCCTTGGGGTTCATGTGCATGCGCGGCGGGGTGCGCACATGCATGCATATTTGCGCCAAAGTCGCGGGCGTGCATGCTTGTGCGAACACTCGCACCTGTGTGTGTGTGTGTGTGTGTGTGTGTGTGTGTGTGTGTGTGTGTGTGTGTGTGTGTGTGTGTGTGCGCGTGTGTGTGCGCGCGCGCGCGCGCGTGCGTGCGTCCGCGCGTGCGCTTGCGTGCCCACACTGAAGTTGATGACCGTGCTTCCGCATGCTTTCCTGTATGTGGCGTGCGGAACCATGGCTGAAATTAGTATTGAGTGGGCAGGAGAAATGGATGGGAGCAACGGCAGTCCCACATCTGAAGATCCTTTGACAGTAAGTGTCACTTCCCATGCGTTCCATGCCCTCAACTTGCAACGGGTGGTGTGCTAGAAACCGTTCCTCCAATTGAGACACACAACCACTTTTGTGACCATATACCAGTTTTCTGAGTGGGACGGATCCATGTTGTGGAGTCGTGCTTACAATCTTACATCCATCAGATGAAACTTAGTAGTAGGTGCACATCACCAATGGGGATGTCCCCACTGATGCGGGGACTGGCATCTTTCATATTTTCTTTGTTGCGCCACAGGACATCACTGGCGCCAAACGTGCTGCTCGTCCTGGTCGTGGAGTCATTTCTGTGGTTTCCAACAAGTCTTGCTATGGTCACACTGAAGGAACAGCAGGTAGGCCTGTACTGCGTCTCTAACTCCCCCACCCCCATTTGGGGCCTTTGCGACGAAACGGTTTCCTCTTCTTCGGAAACCACATTGCTGCTGCTGCTGCTGCTCCTCTCTCTCTCTCTCTCTCTCTCTCTCTCTCTCTCTCTCTCTCTCTCTCTCTCTCTCTCTCTCTCTCTCTCTCTCTCTCTCTCTCTCTCTCTCTCTCTCTCTCTCTCTCTCTCTCCTCTCTCTCTCTCTCTCTCTCTCTCTCTCTCTCTCTCTCTCTCTCTCTCTCTCTCTCTCTCTCTCTCTCTCTCTCTCTCTCTCTCTCTCTCTCTCCTCTCTCTCTCTCTCTCTCTCTCTCTCCTCCCCCCCCCCTCTCCCTCCCTCTCTCTCCCTCTCTCTCTCCCCTCTCTCCTCTCTCTCCCCTCTCTCTCCTCCTTCCCCCCCTCTCCCCCCCCTCTCTCTCTCTCTCACTCTCTCTCTCTATCTCCCTTCCCCCTCTCCTCCCCCCCCCTCTCTCTCTCTCTCTCTCTCTCTCTCTCTCTCTCTCTCTCTCTCTCTCTCTCTCTCTC
>KV908371.1:416804-421804 GCA_002005505.1 Botryococcus braunii
AGCCAGCCCCCCGCTCCAAAATGCTACAAATTCAGCGCATACTGCAAATTTACAAAGCGTCCTGTCACCGCCACCCTTCCGGAAGATTGCCATGCGGGCCCGCGAGGGAACCAGGGGGCCCACACAGCAGATATCTGCAAAGCTAACGGGCCCGCTCGCCTCAATGGACATTCGTCAGCAGACGGGATCAGCCTTCTACATCCATCCTGCTATCTTGGACGCAAGCATGCACACCATCGCGGCATTGCAGAGCAACACACCAGCGCCAGAGGGGGGCCTGCGTGTGCCAACGTCGCTGGGGGCCTTCACCGTGGGTCATCACGCCGTCCGCGCCAGCGTCCGACTCGGGTGGGCCAACTCAGGGAACATATCCGCTGGGCCCCACAGCAGCCTGAGTGCCAGTTTTGGCATCGTAGGGGACTCCAGAAGCGATGAGTGGGGCCGCGCGGCCCTCAAGGACCTGCACGTCCGTCCCATGCGAGCCATGCAGCCATCTACCCAACCCGCAACAGGCCGAGGCGCTGCCACACCGGCTCTTCCTGAATCACATATGGCTTATGTCGCTACGTGGAAGGTGACCAGTGCAGCGGGTGGGGTCGGGTCTGGGTCCGCTTCTCGGAGGACAGATGTGCGCCCGAACGTTGCAATGTGGCAGTTTGCCCGCCCTACCGCCAGCAAGCTGTACCGCAGTGTTCGCCTTCGCGGGTTCCGCAATATCGGCTCAGTTGACGCGCCTCGTGCGGTGCAAAGGGCCTCTGCGACGGCTCTGGGTGCCCTCAAGGCTGAGCTGGCACAGGCCGACCCTCGCGAGGGACCAGGTGCCAAGGGAGCTGGCCTCCGACTGTGGACCACAGGGGCACGAGCATGCAGCACCTGGGCGGCCACACGGATTGAACCGAGCAGCGTTGCAGCAGCTGCCGTCTCTGGGTTAGTCACCGTAGGTGCTCGGGAAATGCCTGGCCACCTGTGGGAGGGGCATGATTTGCACCCAGCGGCTCCCGGAGGCCCGCCAGCTTCTCCTCCAGAAGCTGGCGATGGGTACGGCATGGCATATGCAGGCGGTACAGTGCTGCGGGCCCAGATCTTGCCGGTGGTTGACAGCGCGCAGCTGCCGCTGCCTACCCTGGGGATGCTACGGAGCACTGGCGGGACAGTCGTGGTGACCGGTGGGACCGGCGGGCTTGGGTCCATGGCTGGAATATGGGCATTGCAGTTGGAGGGGACCCATGTGATGCTACTTGGCCGGCAGGCCAGCAAAGCCATCATTCCGAGCACCGCAGGTTATCTCTCTGTTGTTCGGTGCGACGTCTCGGCATGCAACGAGACAGGATCCATCATAGCTGAGCTTCGAGATTGCCCCTTGTTGTCGGGAGTGCTCCATGCCGGGGGTGTGCTGCTGGACGCCATGCTGCCTTCGCAGACGTTGGGGGGGATGCGGGGGGCGATAGCCCCAAAGCTGACTGCAATTGCTCGCCTGGCCGGCGCCGCTTGTACCGCTCCTGTTGCCTTGTACTGCCTTTTCTCATCTACTTCGTCCATCCTGGGCCCCGCAGGGCAGGCTAACTACTCTGCAGCGAATCTAGCCCTGAACTCTTGGGCAGAGCTGCAGCAGTCGTCTGGTGCGTGACCGACCCTTGTCCAAAATTGTCTTAAGGGTTCACCCCCGTTTGAGCCCTAATCTACATCTATGCTAGCCCTTACTCTGAGGTAACGCGTCACAAGTCATGCATCAATTTCATGTACATGTCAAGTGCCTTTTCCCACAAGCATCTGCGTACAACAGTGCGCCTGTCTGCACGGAAGACGTTTTCCAATTCCATGGCGACGATAATGCAAGGGGTGGGCAAATAATCCAGGTTTTCGTCTACATCCAGGTACCGTCGTTTGACACACTTGTCCCTGCACCTCACCGAATCCTTGTGTCACGCTGTGCTTACCAGCCTAGTTTTTGATACACAGAAGCGTAGTTGTTACTCTTCCTATCCCGTAAATCAAGGGTGAAAAAGAATAGACTAGTATATGTTTATCTGTCTAGAGAAGCAGAGAGCAACAACCACTTTTTGGGGGTTCATGATAATGCATCTGAGTCCTTGTAAATTGACGGAACCTGTGGTTTCTGTAGGGATTGGCTCGGTCAGCTTCATGTGGGGGCTCTGGGCAAATGGCATGGGAGCACAGGAGAGGACTATCCAGCGGTACCAGAGAGAGGGCTTTGGAGTCATCCCTCCCGCTGCTGGGCTGGCCACGCTGCACATGCTCCTTCTCAATCGCAATGTCAACTTGCACGCACAGGTGTATAGACATGCATATCACGTGCCGCCCCCACCCCCCTCAAACCTGGGTGCGGGCATGGATAGTGGGGGCGCGGGTGGGTTAGTGGGGCCCAATAACAAGCTACTTCTAAACAGCCATGTATACTTTCTCCGATGTGCCCGGTTGTTCTCCCTTCCTGGAAGGTAATTGTTAACCCTCCGAGGGGGGGGAGCTCCGCATGTATACTTCTAACAGGCATTGTCTTCAGGGAATCCTCACTTTTGTAATTTCGTGCCAAGTCCCCCTAAATCTACCTCATGAAAAGTGGTCGGATGTGCAGGATATTCTGAGGAAAGGTGGTGTTGATACCACATCTGTGAGTGTAACGGAGAAGGGGGGGGGGGGGGTTTGCTGTGTCTGACCCCCAAAGCCTGCACAGGAAACAGCTGCTTGCAGCAAGACTTTTCTTCCCCTCTTCACTCATGGGCTTTCAGACATGACCTCTCAATTCCGTCCTCGCTTTCTTGTATCCTATTTCCCTACCAATAATGATGCCAATAGTATGTTGAGCCATACTTCCCGAGTGCGGTTCTCAATATCATGCATCATTCCACAATGATAACCATGGGTTCTGAACACAGGCGACATGGATGAAACATGTGAACGTGACTGTCGATTGCACCAGCAGTCGGGGTTGATAAGGCAATACCCTGAAAGTGGTCATGAAGAAAACCGGACTCACAGCAACCTTTGCAGGTTGTTTCGGCCATCATCCTCATCAAGCGGATGGCCAAAGGGGGTCAAGCCGCACCCTTTTTGTTTGAGGCACTATGGCGGGAGGCATCAACAGAGGAGGAGGAAGCGGAACCAGCAACGCGCCCATTCAAACGCGGTGTGCAGCCGGCGGCATTGGCGTCCGGGCGAGGACTGGACAGGGGCCAGGTAACAAGCAAGCTACAAGACATACTGCGCAGCCTGTTTGGACTCGAGGTTCCCAGCTCGCAGCCACTGATGGAGGCTGGGTTGGACTCCCTCTCTGCTGCAGAGCTCCAAAACGCGGTTGCAACAGCCTTTTCTGCAGAGCTTCCAGCCACTGTGATGTTTGACTACCCGACCTTGGACGCGTTGGCCACTTATGTGACTGAACAGGTCTCTGCAGCGGCCTCTGCAGGTGACGACCCAGGGATTCAGACCAGTTGTAGTGCTTTGGGCTATCTTATTCGTATGGCTTGCCTCATTGCCCCCTTTTTAGGCTTCGTTGTTGATGAATAATCAAGCTTGTGATCCTCTTGCTGTGAATGTTTGAAACTGTGCCTGCTAAACCCCTGCATTAGCCATGTTGAGGTCTTGGGTTGCAATGCGGTGAATCTGTGCAAATCAAGTCAAATCCCGGCTGCTTGTCAGATTGTTGTTGGAGGTGCATCACGTCCAACCTGTCACGTGACCATCTAAATTGGAAACGTACTAAGAATGTATGCCCAGAACGACAAGAAACACATTGCTGTTGATGAGACGCATGTGACATTCCTGTTGAGATGAGGTTACATTTGTGAGTAGATGCTCATACGCACCGCAGGGAACACATTGTGGTGGTGTGTCCTTTCAATGTGAACGACCTCTAGGCGAACAGGCACGGAGCGACTGTATCTGGGTACTTGTCAGTGAAGTGGCCAACCTGCTGTGCGTTGGGTGCTCAGGAACCGCAGCTGGACACGCAGAGGAGGGGATTGAGTATAAGGCGCCCATGGCTGAGCTTGTGGAGACTCCTCTGCGAGCACGTCCCAGCCCCACACAAAAATTGTGGGAAGGGTCTGGAATCGTTGGCATTTCCTGCCAATATCCTGGAATAGGGACAGGTGAGTGATCGTTTAGGGCTTGTGCTAGATGTGTACACGGGCTTTTGGAGAATCACCCTCTCTGGAGGCGCTGCTTCAAGGAGTTCGTTGCTTGATAGATTCCACCATCAAAATCGGGCACGATTTGGTGGGATGGGCAACTCTGAGGTATTCCACATTCAGGGGAGGGGCGCGAAGTGTACAGTCCCATGGATCTCAGTACTATAACTCAAAGTAGCTGCAAATTTTCCCAGTCGCTCAACTGCAGGGAATCAATGGGCCACTTAAGCTTCAAACATCATTGGCTTTCTTACTGGAGCTACGGTGGACCAGGACCTAGAATTTCAGGACATAACTGTTTTTTGGAAACATTGATACGAGAAAGCGTCGCCCGCCATGGTCCTAGATTATCCGTTCGACAAGCCGGTGTCCATCGAAGCCACATGTGTGTCCAGAAGTGGTTCCAAGTCGCAATGATTTTTGAGAGAAGGAACAGTAGGCACAGGACAGGCAGGTGGAGGGAGAGGGACAGACTGAATTGCAAATTCCTTCCATAGGTGCAGAAAACCATAGCGTTTTTTTTTTCTTTTTTGTTTTCTTTTTGTTTTTTTGTTTTTTTTGTTTTTTGTTTGTTTTTTTTTTGTTTTGTGTTTTTTGTGTGTGTGTGTGTGTGTGTGTGTGTGTGTGTGTGTGTGTGTGTGTGTGTGTGTGTGTGTGTGTGTGTGTGTGTGTGTGTGTGTGTGTGTGTGTGTGTGTGTGTTGGAATGAAGGGTCTGACCATCGTAAGTGAACATGCAGGTGTTGACGGGTACTGGGAGACCATCACCCGAGAGGTTGACTTGCAGCGGAATGTGCCTTTGGAAAGATGGGACGTGGAAGAGGTCTACTCTCCACAGGCGCCAGCTACGAAAA
>KV908371.1:424304-425607 GCA_002005505.1 Botryococcus braunii
ATGAATGAGCTGACAATGACAAAATCTTTCTTTTATGAGCAGGTATGACAGGGCTTTTGTTAGCCGTGGCTTCGCTACAAAGTACGATGAGGGCCCCCATTATGCATCTGCTGAATCCGAACACGTATGTTGGGGCTGCCACTGGTGATTGGGTTAAGTCGGGTCGCCGGATCGCTCATCTCCCTCGCCAGACTTCTGGTACTTGACCTTCTTACCGCGGCCTCCTAACCCTTTTTTCCGTGACACTCCCTCCTCACATCAGATGTTATCAGGGCATGCCGAAGTAGAGCTTGGCGACCGTCATCTTACCCAACGATGTCTTCAATGAGTGCATCACGGCCATTACATGGAACATTTCACTGTCTGTACATGGCTCACAGGTCCCTGTCCTTCAAACAGTGCAGAAATGATTGACCTTGAATTTCAAACTAATTTTCCTGGTCAGCTCGCGAAAATTCAGACGATCTGCCAGGCCATACCGGACAGGCCAGGCATCAGCTAGGCAGTGCAATTGCACGAACGACAACAGTTTACGGCAAACTCGAACTTATTTACTGAGGACCCTGGACATGCGTTGCGACTCTCACTGTATGGTGGCTGCAAAGCAATGGATGAGTACCAGATGATTCTACCTTGAATGACACACACTCCCCCCCCTCCCCTCCTCCCTCTCTCTCTCTCTCTCTCTCTCTCTCTCTCTCTCTCTCCTCCTCCTCTCTCTCCTCTCTCTCTCTCTCTCTCTCCTCTCTCCCTCCCCCCCCCCCCTCTCTCTCTCCTCCCCCCTCTCTTCTCTCTCCTCTTCTCTCTCTCTCTCTCTTTTTCTCTTCCTCTCTCTTTTTCTTCTCTCTTCTCCTCTCTCTCTCTCTCTCTCTCTCTCTCCTCTCTCTCCTCTCCTCTCCCCCTCTTCCCTCCCCCCCCCCCTCTCTCTCTCCTCTCTCTCTCTTCTCTCTCTTCTCTCTTCTCTCTCTCTCTCTCTCTCTCCTCTCTCTCTCTCCTCTCTCTCTCTCTCTCTCTCTCTCTCTCACCCCTACCTCTTCGCTGTCTGCCCCCTAACACCCCTTCCTCCCGTCCCACACAAGAACAGACATGAGGGTCTTCCATGTGAGTGTGCATCACTTGATCCTTGCGCTGACCGTCCGGGGGAAGGTGCAGGAGGCACTGCCAAATCTGACATTGCTGCTGGAACGAGCTCATTTGGCATGAGTGGTGTGAACTCGTTTATGTTGGTGAGATCGCCTTCACAGCTTGAGCCCACCATTGCCGCCGCTGCTGGTCTGTGGAAAAGAGCACGGTACTACATAAC
>KV908371.1:434485-436985 GCA_002005505.1 Botryococcus braunii
GTAGTATGAGTAAAGTGTGGAGTGACATTTACTATAAGGTGCACAGTACTGAGTACGTACCGCACACAAGCCCAAAGCCTGCCGATTTGCTGAACTGTGCTTCAAGTCATGGCTCGGCTACTGACTCCCGAAACGTTTCAACTTACCAGTCATGCAAGTGCCCATCCTAAACAACATCACAGCCGTCCCCTGCTTGTCCACTGGGGTCTGGGGGAATGCAACAGGAGATCCTGTTGATTGAGGAGAGCTGGCTAATGGAGGACCCAGAGGCCGCCACAGTCAAGTCCATTGCGCAGCAGGCACATTCTACATTGAACCTCTCGGCGGTGGCTGGAGCAGATCTGTCTCCCGGCGAGGCCCAACGGGTCAACTGGGTGGTGCCGTTCCGAGTGTCTGTGAAATTACGCCTCTTCTGCCTGCCGTATGCTGGGGGTGTCTCCGAGAATGTGTTTGCCAAGTGCGTAGCCCAAACATGGACCGATGCGTGCATGCTGAAAATACCGTGCCTGAAGATGAAGATTCCTTGTCTGTCCTGTACCCCTGCGGAGGAGTATGAGGGTGGACGGTAACCAGAGAGATGTAGGAATGTGTTTGTGGAGACGTGGCTGGGGGATGGAAGGCTTTCTATCGTTAGAGTTTTGACTGGGAAGAAGTACAACACTGGTCCTGGAATTACCCCGCGAGATGATGGCGGTCTCCCAGCAGGTCAACGAAGTCACCACGGTGTACTAGTCTACATCAGTAATCGGGTTTCAGGAGGTTCCAAGTGGGAAATCAGCAGCCCTTTGTGCAGTTTTGCGAACGACCCCTTGGAAAACAAGGCGAGACCTGCCTAAGAATGTAGTAATCGTCCTTGATGGATAGGCCAACTTGCAATCAAGGCGAAGCAGTTTCGAGTCCGTGATCATTGGCGTCTGGACTTGCAGGTGGAGCATGATGCTGCCACCGGGCATTCAAGTCTGCCCTGTCGAGTTGCCAGGCCGCGGCCGCCGCCAAGCGGATGTTGCCGTCAATGACGTTGTAGAGATTGCAGAGACTCTCGCACACACATTGCCCCTCGAGGTACGCTTTTACATTTTACTTCCCAGGAGCAACGTAACAGCCTGGGTCGTTGCTTTTTGAGTTTCTTGTGCCTTCTCTTCACCCACGTGGCCTGGCAGTGCTCACTGTAAACTACTTAATCGGCGATGCAGCACTCTATATAATAGGTGGCCTTGCATAACGCTGACCCCATCCAGTGAGCTGTAAAATAACAGCGCCAGATACCAACCAATTCTCCAAGAGAATACACCAACTTTGGCAGCAGGTATTGGATTACTGCGATACCCCGTCTGCATGACGCCAGCTGACTCAGCACATCGCTGGGTAGCCTTGTCGCATCCACGGCTTCAAAGGTTCACATAACGAAGATCTGTCATTCGCCATTTCTCTGGTCTGGGACTCCTCTTGGTACTCAGACTTGAGCTGATTGGGATTCGTTCTGAATTCATGAAGAAAACAACCTTGCAAGTACGTTTCATAGAGATGGTAATGTTGGGCCCGACATGGAATTAACGGCCGCATGCGCAAGGACACTCCTTTCAGCTCTCTTTTGCCAGCAGGGGTTGACTATTGGAAATGGTTGAGCGTGTTACATGAACTTGTTGGTTGAGGTCATTCCGATTCAGCAGAGCTTACACATCTAACGTTGGTCTTCAGGGGATACCGTACGCCATTTTCGGCACATGCTTGGGTGCCATAATAGGATACGAGATTATCAGAGTTGCGCAAAGAGACGGCTTGCCAATGCCAGTAGCATTCTTCCCAGCCGCCGTGTCTCCGCCGCACTTGTACTCGGTTGCGGTTATGAAGCTGTACCTCACCACGCCCCTGAGGCCTGGAGAGCGGCCCCCGACAGCCCTGTACGACCAAGTGTTGACGCGCCTCAAGAATTGGAATACCCTGACCAAGGAGCAAATGATAATGGTGTGCTCCACCTACATGTCCCTACCGAATTGCTGGCAGTCCTTACTTGAAACCTGAAATCCTATCATGAAAGTGAAGCGTGTTGTGTGGCAAGCCAAAGCCCAATGGACCAAATGTTTCTCATGCCCGGGCTCAGCAGAAGGAAGTTTTAACAAGTTAGGGTGAATTCTCAGAAGCTGACAAGAGCCGTCTGTTAAAGCTTGCACAAAATGCATGCCTTATGTTCAAATCAAGCCGTCTCTGACAAGGACAAGTCGTTCAGAGAGGGCATTCAGAGTAAGACAACATCTGGTAGACCATAGTTGAACGCGGCCCTTGTAAGCACATGACAAGACTATTGAGGTGAAACTGACACTCTGACCATCATTTGGCCATCATTTGACTATAACTTGGTGCAAGTCATTCTGTACCCGATGGAGACGAACGAGTATTCACGGCTACCTGACATTAGGATGGGCCTGCCATGCACAGGTCTTTGAGAAAGGCAACTTTGCTGGTCTCGACGAGATGAAGCGCAATGACCGGCTGTTCAACC
>KV908371.1:441985-459485 GCA_002005505.1 Botryococcus braunii
GATACATGGGTTGCGGGTTGGGATGTGCTTCACCTTTTATTTTAACAACTTTCCTTTGAATATGATTGTAGACCTTGCGATCTTTCAGGGTCCTCGCATGGCCCATGCACAGACAATCCCGTGTCCAGCACTTATAAACAAAAGCAGCGTTGTCTCTGCTTGAGTCTTGGGACTGCCTCGAGGCAATGAGGATATCTTACCGCAGGACCGCATTACCGCACTACTGCATTTCAAGAACTAAGTCCCAATTTGCTAGTCAGCAGTTGTGGGTGGAATGCGTCAGTGCTTTCACACACAATGTGCATGCTACGTATGTTACATAATCGGCAAAAGCCGTCAATTTATGGCCGGCCTTCATGGTACAGCTTCTGACCGACATCCAAGTAACGCAACTTATATAGTGAACTTGCTGACACGGCACAACTTTGTAAACCAGCCCAAAAACACAGCCCAAAGGTTTGCGGTTAGGATATGCTCCACTTTTAATCCAGTCCAAAGTTGCTGACATGCCTGAACGGCACGGCACGGTGCAGCACAGTCGCTGCATTCCGCACCAGCTGACGCCTAGCCACGCATGTCGCAAAAACATTGCTTATTCTTAAGTGGCTTTACAGGTTCCTCCGGAGTCTCTCATAAGGGAAATCAAATGAGACCCGTAATACGAAACGTTCAAGCCTTTTCTAGCTGTCAAATTCAATCAAACCCTCGCAAGATGAAATCATGGTATATACTCTCCATGTAGGAGTCTCCACCATGGACGGACTACAGACTTTCGATCAGGGAACTGGCTCAGAAAATTCTCGGATGTCATTGATACATCTCAGCTGATACCATTTTTGCACCTGCAGTCACTGTCCGCTTGTGCCTGCAAAACCTTTGGAAACCGACCACAATAGTACTACTCCGTAATTACATTATCTGTGGGCGGGCATCAAAGGCTTTTGACAAAAAGCTAATTAGGAAACGTGTGGGCTTTTTGTCAAACACCTTGCATAGGATAATGAAACCGTTCAAACCCAGCAAGTGTCTCATTGCAAAACAGGAGGCGCCAACCAAATGCACCTCTCGCAAAGGCCCTTGCACAAACCTTCCTTAAGACGAAATCTTAAAATCCTGAGCATTCCAGCGGGTTGACCATAGGTCCACCCCAAGCAACACTGCTCAATAAACTAATGCCACATGTACCGAAACCTCATTAATTTAAGAACCTTATAAGGAAAATAGTCTCCCTTTGGACATCAGGGCCCTGACCAGCCCTTTCTCGTTTAAGTCGAGGCTGAGCGTTGCAAGGTACAGACAGAATCTAACGAATAAAACTGGTGGAGAGCGCCTGCACATGGAAGCACCTCTCCTCTCATCCGCCACAAGGCACAATTTGGCTAGTGGCTCAAAATGTCGGATCCGTGTCACGAGGATAATTTCAATGTCATTGCTAAATTCACGCTCGAACGTTCGAACGCAACGAGATATAAATCAATGCTCGCGCATTTAGAAGAAATTACGCAATTGTACGCACTGCGTTTAATTGGATACTGTGTCCTTGTGGTGTCACGGTCTGGACCAAAACCGCACATGCTACGACAGCCAAAAGCTGGGCCACATCTCAGCGAACATCAACTCGGATCTATGTAAATGCAGGCCAGCAATTTACGTGATGTATACTGATGTGCAATGCAGAACTTTCCGCTCCTGTAGCTACAATGATGGTCGGCCTACCAGCAAACGTGGAACAATTCTTTTCGAACCTTCTACTATGGGACAGGCATTAGGCTGTCAGCGACAGGACTTTCACTGCGTACCACTTCGCTCTTCCTACTAGATATGCGACCCAAAGGCCAAATCCTCATCCTCAAAAATCATTCGCCATGTGGTACGCTGACCACATAGAAGCTGTCTTGAACAAAATCCTGCTACATTCCAAGTACACCCTACTTGTTACAGACATTACCCATATCAGTGGCCACTGATATGGGTATTACATATACCACGGTATATGTATGTCATATTCTTAACTAATAAAACTTTGCCAAGGAATCTCGAGAACACAAATCTGAGCCATTTACTTGTCATCTTCGATAATCTGGCTAACAACATATCAGTAAGTCTTTCTCCTTTGCCCCATTCCCATGACATCTTTGAGACTATATAGATATATCCCTCCTCTCCACGCATTGACCTTTCTTGCTTCAGAGTGCCCATAAGCACCGACCTGACAAATACACCAATCACATAATGAGCATATGCGCCAGCATGCTGGGAAAATAATTTTGCGCAAAATAAATTTCCCTCCACGTATGAGCACGGGAGACACCGGGAGACTACACAGTGCCATTGCTTTCCCGCGGACTCTCGACCTCGCGACCTGCTTGACATCCTGCTGCACGCAGTAATCTTCCACAGCAGCACAAGCACAGAGTCGAGGCACCGAAAAAACCCCATCAAATTGTTTCAGCACGGAAAATCTTCTGACTATACGCTAATGGCACACGCTTCATCCATACCCAGAGCATACTGTAAGGAAATGTCTCGGCTGTCAAGCACATGCTTGAGCACTATGTCAGCAGTCACTGTTGCCCAATACAAGCTAATTACTGTGTGCATCCATCTGAGAGGAATTCGAAAGCTAAACCTGGCAAAACAGAGCACAAAAGTTTGTTTCCTTCCAATGCTACTTGACAGAAGAATATCTAAGCAGCTCATCACCGAGTCCGAGAATAAATTGAGCAATTCAACACAAGGAGAATTTTATGATTGTTAGCACTGTAACACAGCTATGCAGCCAACACATACCCTTACAATTCTTTCACTTGAAAGCATCTTAAGCACCACATGTGCTCCGATCAACTTCGTCCCAGTTGTAAAGAAATGAACGGCATGCAGGCACAGAGGGAAAGAGCACTGTTAAAGCTGCAATATTGCCCAGTGATGCAATGAAGATCGTCGCAAATGTTGCCAAATGCAAAGCCCAAAAGCGTTTAAAGAATTCTTTGACACCAACAGCAAGCCCAATATGTTGGCTGTACTGGAGCCTTCCATGAATCTCGATCCCATACATGAAGACTACAGAGATGCACATCACAAGTAACTGCAGCCCCCCACGAGATGCAAGACACACATTGAAAATGTGGATGACACGCCAACTCCATCAGACGTAAACTGGATTTCATGACTTTAAAGGATTACTCCTTCCTCTTGAACAGACATGAAGTCTTAGGAAGAGAACCTGAACTGTGGCATGGAAAAAGATATACATGAAATATCCATTGATCACATAGGGCTGTGATTAATCACAGCAAAATGTTGTCAGTTGTTGTTGTACGGTGTTCGCACGGGGTTGCCAGATCAACGCATGATCTTGCAACGCTGGTATTAAGGCTAGACGGCGGGATGAATGAGCACTTGCCTAGCATCACCAACTAATGGTTTGCATGTGAAGACAGCAAGACTTCTTGTCATCAGCGTAAGGCAGCTGCCTTACGCTGATGCTGCAGCTGTTCAGAGTTGCCCAGCTGCATAATCCTGCTCTAACTCCCTCCCATTCGTTGCCGTAGGTGAGAGAGATCTTTACTATGTTGTGTACAGAATTGACATCAAGAGACGGCTTATATGCTTGAACTAGTGAACTATTGATCATCTGTGTCTTGATCGAATGTGGGGAAAGTCTCTATGTGTCAAGAACAGCCAGATAGAGGTCATGAATGATCTATGCTAGTATCAAGCAGGTATTTAGAGTATAAACAGACAATTGCTTAAGCCTTTAAAGGCTCGAGCCATCTTGATGTAGTGACTTGCCTAGCATCACCAATTAATGTTTTGCATGTGAAGACAGCAGGACTTCTTGTCATCGGTGTAAGGCAGCTGTTCAGAGTTGCCCAGCTGCATAACCCTGCTCTAACTCCCTCCGTTCATTGCCGCAGGTTACACGCCCATAACCTAAATCCAACAACAACCGTGCTGCGCACCTATCTCTCACACATACAAACGGGAGCGTCTGACTTATTGCTGGCCCTACCAATTCCCCAGTATGGATGATATGTGAAGCACTTCCCCATTTGCAGCTGACAATGCCCCCCATGTCATTCCGCTGCCGCCTTCATCCCCGGCTCCTGACCGCCGTCTTGCAACATGGATCCCAATGCCCTTGCTGTGTAAGGGAGTTGATGTCTGGGGTGACTAAGCTGTTCAGTGCACCTCAGGACGGAAATGTCTGCTGGCATTACTCCATCAGAAACGGCCTCGATGCTTCAGTGCACCTCAGGGCGGAAATGTCTTGACTGCACTTACCCTGCTTGACGGCGCATCAGCCGGGAACCAGTGTTTAAAGTACCCAAAGAAGGGATAAGTGGGATGACTTCCACTTAAGACACTGTAGAATAGTCCTATATAGGGATATCTGCTAGCGACATTGGCTAGTAGCTCGGCTAGTGCATCGGCTAGGGATATTGGCTTGTGGTAGACGTACAGTCAAGACATTTTACGTGATTCACGATTAAGATTCCAAAGATCCCCATGTCACGACTGCTGAAATTGCATGTACTATTATAGTTGTAGATGATGGCAATGTACCGACCAAAAGGACGTGTACATAACATGCAGGATCGCAAGGGCATGGACGTACTGAATACTTCTTTAGGAATGTTCTTTAGGAATGTGAGTGTGTGTGTGTGTGTGCATGCATGCGTGCGTGCGTGCGCGTGCGTGTGTGTGTGTGTGTGTGTGTGTGTGCGTGCGTGTGTGTGTGTGTGTGTGTGTCTGTGTCTGTGTGTGTGTGTGTGTGTGTGTGTGTGTGTGTGTGTGTGTGTGTGTGTGTGTGTGTGTGTGTGTGTGTGGGCGCTGGCGGGCTGGTGGGCGTGGGTACGGGCATGCGCGCGCGCGCGCGCGCGCGCGCGCGCGCGCGCGTGTGTGTGTGTGTGTGTGTGTGTGTGTGTGTGTGTGTGTGTGTGTGTGTGTGTGTGTGTGTGTGTGTGTGTGTGCCTGTGAGTGAATCAAGGGGCAGAGTCAAGATGCAGCAAGAACCAAAGGATCTGCAGGCAGGAGGGGAGACCTGATGATTACAAATTCCTCATGAAGCATATGTGCGTACCCCCTGCATCTGATTATATGCTCATGTGCTTCACGACACCTTATCCATAAACAGATTGAAAGTGCTTCACGCAGTCACCAGCATATCAATGACACGTTTGCATAAAGTACGGCTCAACCATGGCAGATATGCCCAAAAAGCCCAGAACTCACATGTGCATATTCAGGCCCTCCCCATGCTAAGGCAGGGCCGAAAGTTTTCTGGCACAGCAAATGTCACACCGTCAAATTGGATCAGTTGAACTCCGACCAATGCGAAATCTTGGGAGCCCGATCTTTTTATCTCTAACCTTAGGAACTTCGCCAGCAAAGCAGCTCGAGCACCTGGAGTTGCGCAGATTCCAGAGTTAAATTCAGCATCAGCAATATGCCTGTAAAACATCAGAACCCTTACATGGCATTGCCTGATGCCAGAGAGAAGTTATTCAAATTCTCTCATAAAGCGTGTGAGAAGCATTGTCATGTACCATTAAAAAATGGAGGAAGATTGAGTATGGCAGCCCCTAAAAATGTGCTTGGATGCCATGCTGTAATTCCAAGACTTTGTTCTGCTCATGTGTGCATGTCAGGCGACACAAGAGCTGCCAGCGACTTCGCCCCACTCAAACAGAAAAGACTGACTGCCAGGCATCGTTGCAAACAGTGGCGCAAAGCTAGACAAGATGCCCATAGATGCTACGAAGATTGTCACAAGGGTCACCAGATGCAAAAGCCAAAAGCGCTTGAAAAACGCTTTCAGATCGGCAACATCCCCAAGATGTTCACTGTACTGCTTCCGTCCTTGAACCTCATTCAGATAGACAAAAAATGTGGTGAGTAACATCATAAAAAGCTGCAGTGCACCCCGAGACACTTCACAGACGGCGATCTGTTTCAGGTACATTTGTATTCTTGGGCAAGGAGAGAATCCCCCTGGTTGGGGACTTCAAAAGTTGCAGCACGGGGTCCAGGTCAAAGGAGCTTGTCATGATTTTGAGCATGCGTGCAAGTGCTGGGGTGCGAACCATGCCTTCACAGTCCAAATGATTGAGGGATGTGAGCAGCCAGGAATTGTAGATGCACTGAAAGAGCACATGCTGAATGATGCCAAGCTGATATGTACCGGTAAAGAGGGTTGGCACAATTATTCTGCTTCTCAGAACAAAAACCTGGATGACAAACTGGCCCCATCCGGATACGCAAACGCTCTTGCGACGGTAGGCCGATGCGACGAGTGTGCTGATGCCTGAAAAGAGGCATTAAGATAGAACAAGTTAGGTTCTCATTTGGGTCTTCCAAATTGCGATAGCCTCCAACGTGCTTTAGAGGGGGCTACTTGCAAGTTGTACATACGATATCAATACATAGAGAGATTGGGCAACTGACATCAGAACTTGTCAAAGTTTTAGTTGTGTGTAAGTTTCTGATGAAGGCTTAACCCTGTGGGTCGTAGGAACTGGACACTGCAAGGTACAGCACAGCATGGTTGCATGGTATCATGGCAACGGCACTGGGTCTGCAAGGCTGGGCATCAGAAATGAATCTTACATAGACCAAATGGAAGCCGGATCAACATGAGCAATCTCCTTCTGTAGGATTGATAGACCGACACGTTCAGTGTGAACATAAAGACCTGGAACAAGCAGCCATACTCAGTTGGTTTTCCCAAACCGCCCGGTAGGGATGTCAAAAATGCTGCTTTTTTACTCAATTTCTTGGATATGGTGAGCCCAGCTCGCTGTCAGAATGACTTACCGATACAGCAGAAAGAAAGACTGTTGCTCTGAGGGAGCGCAGAACCCAATCATGTCCTGGGTGAGAATTGGCTACGACAAAGATACATAGGATCGACCAGAGCCTGTCTGGCCACAAAATGCTGCTGTCCAGTTGCTTGAGGTAGGCCTGGGATTGGACAAGCATGCCAAACCGTCACAATTTCGACTCACGCACAGCAGCTTCACAGTGGGGCCTAAACCACGCCAGGTGAAAATTAACATATCCATCTAATACGTTTCAAATACCTTTTTGGTAACTTCAAACGCTGTTAGACGGGTCCCCCCCTGATGCGCACCTGTTCCCTTAGCTTCGCGAACGGCCACAAGTTTAAAGGTTGTTCTGCATCTGTGAGCAAGATGTGCCCTCCTCCGCGGAGTCTTATGCTCATCCTACTAGTGGCAACTAAAACTCCACACCACTTTTCAAAAGACAATAGGATACGATATAAATATCCTCGTTGATAGCTGCCGTGCTGCGATCATCTGTGGGACACCTCGGAGGTCGCCACAGAGCGTCTTGCGAGCGATTGTTGATATCGAAATTAGAAAATGTTTATATCGACTGTGCTGAGGATGCACCATATGCAGCACTTCTTCAGAAATAAGTTGTTTGCGTGTGTATTGATCCTGCTTCGGATTGAATCGCTAAGGGTAGAAGTTGGCGTATCGACACGTTACATTACATAGCAGGGGCGGATATTGCCGACGATTGTAACGACGGAACGCGTGAGGGGTCCTCTTCACACAAAAGTGAGGAGATCGACTAAATCTGATCCGGGCTCTGCGTCTATGTGCTATGTGGGGTTCCACTGTGGGTGTTGAACACCACTGTGTTTTTCATTGTCAAGCTCCTATAGGGGGTAATTACCCCTGTGCGGGACCGCTGACCCCAGTTGTTCTCGAGTCCCTGTAGCTCTCTTAGGCAGTTTCTTTGCCGCACCTGACTTGCCTGCTGTTGTATCATTCCTCTATAAAGCATTCCAAGCGCATGCAGACTTCAGCCGGATGCGTTGACTTGGTCACAGTCTGTGGCGCCCCCCCTCCCCCCGCCTTCCCACTCTTTCTGTTTAGTTTGCTGCGTTGTGTCTTCAACTTTTGTTCGGCGGCTACCTCGCGTGGCCTCGCGTGGCGTTTGTCGCTTTGCATAGACCCTTGAACATCTTTGTGAACATCTTATCACGCCGTAGGGGCTAAACAGATGTGGCTTCTGCTTTCACAAATTGGGACTACAAAATCAGGCAAATGTTTGAACGCCTCAAATCAAATGTTTCGAGCCACAATTCAGACCCGGCGAGCAGCCAGCTGTAGACCCACAGCGGCCGCATGACCTGACGCATGACAAAATACCGCTCCACATATTCCTATGCAATGATGGCCTGGTTTAGAAGCCCCTGGAGCCTCTGCAGCAAGGCCAGTGCATCAGCATGCAACCCCGCAAATGATTCAAATGAAAACGCTTGGAAGGCCCTGGGCGGTTGTTGAAATACCAGCAAGACAGCATAGCGGGTCTCTTTGCCTTGGGCAGCGCGTGCGCCGATCCCGCCCAGCATGAAGTGCTGAACAGTGGCGACGGTGAGTGGTGACAAGTGTGAAAGGTTATGGGCAATCGGCTTTCCCTGTACAAAGCAGACAGGTCGTCAATAGACGAAGTTACTCCAGCTACAGTCCGTACGACTGTCTGCTGAGTGCCACACACAACTGTCGGACAAGACTAGCATCTGGTGATGCCCAGCATCTTTCACAACCAGTTCCGTTACATCATTATCTTGTACACAAGCACCGATCAAGCAATCACTAGATAAGGCTCTAGACGGCTACGTTCAAGTACATGCCTATACTCCCTGAAGTCACTGTCCCTTAACTGTTTGAGTGACTACAGGGTACACTAAGCTTGTTCACTCTCACAATAGCAACAATGATACAACACACACTGCCGCACCGTACCTGTACAAAGCAGACAGGTCGTCAATAGACGAAGTTACTCCAGCTACAGTCCGTACGACTGTCTGCTGAGTGCCACACACAACTGTCGGACAAGACTAGCATCTGGTGATGCCCAGCATCTTTCACAACCAGTTGGTATTCACTCCGGTGGGGCAGCCTTAAGAGTTCATCCGACAAACGTGTGATCTAGATAGGATTGTACCTTATGTTCGAAAACGTCCAGAATCTGCCGTGTCTCAAGGTACCTTATGTTCTCAATGGACCCATATCCTAATAGTGCACACATGAAGATCACTTAAAGCACAAGGCATTCAATAATAATGTTCAGAACTCAACACTTCCCCTTGCCTGCATGCTTTAAGTGTATCTTCTCAAACCTAGTGAATCACGATGACCAACAAACACGGGCTTGGCAAGTGGCTTGGTCATAATGTCAGCCACATTGCGAGCAGATTCCACATAGAGGATATCTACCTGCCCAAGTGCCATAGCTTCCCTAGCGTAGTGGAAGCTTACTGCAACGTGCTTTGTGAATTTGGAATACAGGGGGTTCCGTAAATTAGAAATGCATCCTTGGTTGTCACAGAAAATTTTGACCCTCCAAGGTGCAGCCCCTATCTCTTCCAAGAAGCCCCTTAGCCAGTTGGCTTCCTTCACAATATGGCCAGCTGCCATAAACTCAGCTTGCACAGTTGAGGTAGCAACTGAGCTCTGCTTCTTGCTTCCCCAAACCACGGCACTACCATAGACTGATAGAACATAGCCAGTGGTGGAATACCTGTGGTCCAGGTCCCCAGCATAGTCGGCATCAACATAGCCTTCTAGCTCAGGGCCCTTTCCACCCAGAGTAAGAGCTAACTCTCTGGTATCTCTCAAGTACTTCAGCACTCGAATGGCCTCATTCCAGTGTGAGGTAGTGGGTGTCATTCTATACCTTGACAACACTCCAACAGCCTGAGAAATGTCAGGCCGGGTCGTATTGGCTATGTACAGTAACGATCCAATTAACTCGCAGTATCGATGACCAGGTGGCAGAGGGGTACCAGCCCCATGTGACATACCATCTGAGGACTCGGGTCTGCTGCTAGCCACGAAGTCCTTGGACATGGGGGTATCAACCCCACGTCCATCATCAGCAACGCCAAACTTCTCCACAAGAGCATCAATCTTGGGAGTGCAACTCATGGAAATAGTGCCCTGAACTCTATTGCGTAGGACCTGACACCCCAGGAAATCATTCACCTCTCCCAAATCATGGATGGTGAAGTCCTTCTTCAATAACTCTTTCCCCCACTCAATCTCTGCAACCACTCTGGCAACTATGAGAAGATCATCGACATAAACAAGAATAAACGACAGATTACCATCAGGGGCCCTCCTGATGTATACCCCAGCGTCGCTCTTGCACACACTATACCCCATCACGCTCAACTTGTCGCTCAAGGTCTTGTGCCAAGCCCGTGGGGCTTGCTTAAGACCGTAGAGTGCCTTCCTGAGCTTGCACACAACTCTCGTGTTGCCATTCTCAAATCCTGGTGGTTGGGTCACATAGACCTCTTCCTCCAACTCCCCATTGAGAAAAGCTGTCTTGATATCCACTTGGTGGATCTCAAGATTTTGTGTGGCAGCCACTGCCAGCACAGCTCTCCTAGCACCATAGCTGCTGGTAGGTGCAAAAACCTCACCAACATCTATACCAGGAATCTGTCTGCAACCCTGGGCAACCAATCTTGCTTTAAACCGAGTGACATTCCCATGTGCATCGTTTTTTGTAGAAAAAATCCAATGAACAGGGATAACTTTCTGCCCATGGGGTCTTTCCACATACTGCATAACCTCATGGGTGTCTAAAGACTCCATCTCCTCTTGCATTGCCTGCTGCCAAAACTCCCACTGAGGTGAGCGCTGGGCTTCCCTCAAGTTTGAGGGCACGTGAACTTTTCCCAACCTGACAGAAGGTACACTCTGTACCTTATGCTGTGGTGCAGCAGGGCTGTCAGCCTTACTGGTGCTGTTCCCTTCTCTCTCTCTCTCTCCCTGGTTGCCATAATAAGGTACATTATGTACCTTATGCTGGGACTGGGCAGTACTGCCGGGATTATCTGATTCCTTCTCAAGTCTCTCTCTCTCTCCTTGACTACTGGACTCATGTGCAGCACCCTTACATTCTCGCACCTTCCGCAATGCAGAGGGGAGCAGCAGCTCTCTCTCTCTCCTGGACTCACACTTGGGCACACTACCCAGACTTGCCTGAGCTGCGCCTACAATGTCAGCCTGCACACCATAAGCATGACTAGCCAGTGACTGGGATTGGGCACCAGCTTCCCCTACTGCTGGCATGTCTAACCCACTGCTCTCATCTCTTACATCTGCACCGAACATAGCCTCGACTGTCTCAACCTGCCCCTGCATATCAGGGAGACCAGCCATGTTTGGCTCACTCACAATTGCCTGACCTGGGTCAGGGGCATGCAATGGGATGTCAGAATGCTCTCTCCTAGCCACGCGCTGTACATAACGCTGCTCCCTTGTAAGGGTGGTCCCTGGAGGAAGGGGAATTTGTGACTTCCCCTGCATTCGCAACCCCTCTTGTACCTTCTGCATTTTTTCTACCTGGGATTGAGTTTCTACACCCCCCCCTGGCCAGATTCTGCATATGCTCAAGCACCGACCACGAGTGCTGAGATGGTTCTGGGGTCCCAACAGTAGAATCCAGGCTGGTGGGGGTTCCTTGGTCATGTGCTGCTATGGTCCCGTCTCCAGACTGATCCCCAGCACAAAGTCCAGAGGTCCCAGGAGCCCCAGTGGAAAGCGTCTCCACTCCATGGTCATCCTCCTCATCCCAGAACGTGGGTGGAGCAGCAGAGGGAATTGCTTGAGGCGTTGCCAGATTCTCACTGCCAAGGGGGGGTGATATCCTAGAATCATAGACAGACCCAGGCTGGACCTTTGATAGACCCACTCTCTCAGCCCCCCTCAAGTGCTCGATAAAGCTGACGTCCCTACTCTCCTTCCACACTCCATTCCCCACGTACACACGATACGCTTTAGACTGGGGACAATAACCAGTAAACATCCCAGGGATGGTCTTGGGCCCAAAAACAGACCTTTGGCCACTGGGAATGTGCACATGGGCTACACAGCCAAACGTGCGCAGCACCGACACATCAGGTTTGACACCAAAGAATAATTCCATGGGGGTCAGGGACCTGCCTGAAGTAGGACCCACATTGTAGAGGAGGGTAGCTGTCTCGAGCGCCTCCTTCCAAAGGGAAGGGTCTGCTGCAGCATGGACCAACAGAGTCCTTGTTCGCTCCTTCAGGGTCCTATTCATCCTCTCCGCCACCCCATTCTGCTGAGGCGTGTAGGGCGCTGAGGACTCCATCTTAGTGCCCTGCTGAGCACAAAACTCTTTGAATTGCTGGTTCAGGAACTCTGAACCCCTGTCAGTCCTCACACACTTCACAACCGTGCCTCGTTGGGTCTGCCAAAAACGGAGCAGGTCTATCACAGCCTTTGGGATGCAATCCTTTGACTTCACAGGCAGGGAGGCAACTTGGTGTGAACTTTCATCCACTACAGTGACCCAATATCGTTCACCTGTGATGGCAGGAGGTGATATGGGACCCACAGTATCCACATGGACTCTATCGAGTGGGTGATGTGCAGGCCTGGAAGATACAGGGAAAGGAGGTCTGGAGTGTTTCCCTTGTATACACGATTCACAGTGCTTGGGGCACTCAGAGCAGGGAGCAAGGGAGATATTGATTCCTGTAACCAGATCTTCCTTGGAGAACCTCTGCATGCTGCTGGCACCAGGATGACCTAACCTAGCATGCCACAGAGATCTCTCGCTACACACGTGTCCTTTCCTAAGATGAGACGCCTCAGCCATGTGATCAATATGTCTGCAGCCAACTTGCTGCCCTCTGACAGGACTAACAAACTCCAAAAAAAACAGACCTCGTGCGCGGGTGATATCTCCACACCACCCTTCAGGTCCCTTCATGGCTGTGTAACCACCTGCAGTGTCAGTCAGGAAAGATGCTCCATCCTGAATTGCACCAGTGACTGAAATGAGGTTGGTATGCGCAGAAGGAACACACTGCACATTGTGCAGCCAGAATACTTCGTGCCTTGCATTCACAAGGCATACAGACCCAGATGCAATGATTCCTCCCCTGGCGTCTGAGGTTGCCAAGTGCAGAGGAAGAGGCTGTCTATGCATAACTGGATTATGGAGCAATGAGAGATCATTGACTATATGCACAGAGGCACCACTATCTATTAACCAAGATGTGCTGCTAGCTCCATGCGAAGTTGGGGCAAGCACATTGAGAGAGATAAACATCGCCTCACCAGAAGGAGGGGGTGGAGGTGGTAAATGCCACCCCGGAAACGTGTGTTGACTTGTTGGATAGTTATATGCTGAAGGAGGTCCAGGGCTGGAAGCGGATGAAGGCGGGCCACCCCGGCCAGATCCATGGTCCCACCAGGCTTGAGGAGACGACTGTGGGCCTCCCTGGCCCCAGTAAGCTGCAGGCCCAACGCTTGCCGCTTGCATGTTTTGATGCAGAGCCTGCAGCTGCCTGAGCGGTCCGCAGTCAGTCATGAAGTGGCCCTTTGCCTTGCAGAAGTGGCATGTAAGCTCCTCTCT
The DNA here is from genome assembly GCA_002005505.1 of Botryococcus braunii. Lineage (NCBI taxonomy): Eukaryota > Viridiplantae > Chlorophyta > Trebouxiophyceae > Botryococcus > Botryococcus braunii. The sequence goes on from KV908371.1 coordinate 455,423, forward strand.
GGGCCTTCTTGCCCTGCCAGGTCCACGCCCCCTGCCACCAAAAGTAGTTGCAGAGGGGCCAGCGGGAGGCTGTTCGTTTGCTGGTAGTGCTGCTCCAACTCCCGGTACTGCTCCCACTCCTGGTGCAGCTCCAGCGCTTGATGACGCTCCAGCTACCCCCCCAGAGGGACCAGCCACTGCTGCAGCTGCCATGGCCTGAGGTGTTCCCTCTGCAGGTGGGTCCTTGTACCCACGGCTGGCTGCGGCGCGCAGGATTCTTTGAATCAGCTCCAATGGCGGCTTGTCGGTTGCCATAACCTCCAGGGACTCGAGCCTCAGCACAGGAGGGAGGCCCTTCACCATCAGCTCCCCAACATTGTGGTCCAAGAGGATGAACGCGTTGTTTCTGAGACTTGTAGCCAGATCCATCATTCTGTAGAGGTAGACCTTGAGTGTCTCCCCTGTCTTGATGCCCTGCTCCATTTCCTTGTACCACTCAAGGTTGATGTCTTGGTTGCTCCCTCCAGTGTGACTGTTCTTCACCCACGCGATGAAGTCGAACGCTGCTTTGTGGCATGAGATCTGAGAATGCCAGATGACTGGAACTGACTGGATCAGCCACTGCTTGATGGCTGAGTTCTCCACCGACCCTGGCATTGGCCTCTCCAAAGCCGCTCTGACCCCCTTGGTGTTTGCGCACGCCTCCAAATTTTCATACCAAAATTCAAAATTGCGCCCTCCATCATCAAGCATGACAGTCATCTTTGGATTAGAGGTATTGGGGATGTAGGCTGCCTTGTCAATCTCCACCTTTGGTTCTGCAGTGGCTGATTGTGTCCCGGTCATAGACTGCCCTGGAGTGGCCCCACTGACTTCTCCAGGTTGAGACATTGCTGTTTCACTGCTACTTTCCTTTTCTTTGCCCCTTTTTGTCATACTATTGTCACTTCACCAGCCAAACTTACTCATAAACTTCTGGAATGCAGCAATACCCTACAATTCCCTCCATGTCATGGAAATTTACCAGCCAGTCTTGCACAGTAGTAGCAGATATGTTCCCCTCAGAAGTTTGCGCCGGAGTCCGGCCCGACTCACTCAGTGCTTCTAGACAACGTCTATGAATGATAAAGCACAGCTAAAACTTCAATTATGAATTTCCCAGAAAGGTAAACTGTGAGTAAGATAATGGTCCTGGTACACTCGAGTTCCCTTGCGCCGCTGCGCCATGCTCGAGCTCCTTTGTTGACGCTTACGTCTGACCCATCCGTAGACGACCTTCACTCCTGCTTTTACTTGGCTCAGCTGGAAGGGCGTGGGCCCATAACCTGTGAAAGGTTATGGGCAATCGGCTTTCCCTGTACAAAGCAGACAGGTCGTCAATAGACGAAGTTACTCCAGCTACAGTCCGTACGACTGTCTGCTGAGTGCCACACACAACTGTCGGACAAGACTAGCATCTGGTGATGCCCAGCATCTTTCACAACCAGTTCCGTTACATCATTATCTTGTACACAAGCACCGATCAAGCAATCACTAGATAAGGCTCTAGACGGCTACGTTCAAGTACATGCCTATACTCCCTGAAGTCACTGTCCCTTAACTGTTTGAGTGACTACAGGGTACACTAAGCTTGTTCACTCTCACAATAGCAACAATGATACAACACACACTGCCGCACCGTACCTGTACAAAGCAGACAGGTCGTCAATAGACGAAGTTACTCCAGCTACAGTCCGTACGACTGTCTGCTGAGTGCCACACACAACTGTCGGACAAGACTAGCATCTGGTGATGCCCAGCATCTTTCACAACCAGTTGGTATTCACTCCGGTGGGGCAGCCTTAAGAGTTCATCCGACAAACGTGTGATCTAGATAGGATTGTACCTTATGTTCGAAAACGTCCAGAATCTGCCGTGTCTCAAGGTACCTTATGTTCTCAATGGACCCATATCCTAATAGTGCACACATGAAGATCACTTAAAGCACAAGGCATTCAATAATAATGTTCAGAACTCAACAACAAGCCAATGATGTCGATGTAAAGATTGCGACCTTCCTCCCACGTGTGGAGGCGGAGGTCTGCACGACGGCCTCCTGGCCAGGGACAGGGGTGGGACAGGCTGATTCCCGGGTGATGCGCTGACGAGCAGCGGTAAAGACCGGGTCGAGGCCATTTATATTACGAATTCATTATTGCCGGCCGGCGGTTGCCACATCCCCCATTGACGTGCAGGACCTTTTGGTGGCTTATCATCTCGCCAGTTTTTACGGATCTGTGGAAGACACATGCTCTATTGTGTGTAGGTTCTGTGGATGAGCTTAGGAGCGCTGGGAAACTCCGTCGAGGTCACACCAAGAAGACTAATGAAGACGGGACATCGCAATACTTCTGACGCTCCGGCCATTTCAGGTCGGCTCAGAGCGTCTAGTTTCTCTAATGTCTTCTAGGCATACATATTTATCCCCCTTTCCCTGCCACGTAAACACTTGTATTCTAGAGATCTTGACTCCTGCGTGAATGCACCTACAGGCATTGCTGCAGCAAAATTGGACAGCAGAACCTATAAAGCACATTTAACGCCCATCACAACAGTAGCAAAAAGCGCATCATCATATCCCCCCCCGACCCATGGCACCCTGGCGGAAGCGTCGTGAAAGTCTTCCAGATAGCGACGCTCGGGGGATTCCTGCGGCAATGCCACATGTCGGGGGGACCCAAAGAATCTGTAGTTATATCGCATTTGTACCACTCTTTGCAACACGAATGCTCTTTATGGTTGGGAACCAAGCACCGGTACTACATTGTACCACTAGTGTACAATAGTTGTAAACGTTACTGCTGTAGAAGCCCAGTGTACCTTTCTTGTGTTGTGTTACACAAGCTAGTAATGGCTTGTGTGTGCTTTGGGGTGGACTTTTTTTGTTTGGGGGGGGGGGGGGGCAGTTTCAGTTATTAACTGTTAGGCTGGGGATTTGAAACGGAGCCGTGAAGCTCCCGGAATGTGCTCAATTTAGAGACGAGACTCCGTGGTAGGATACAAATCCGCATTCCATCGTTCAAGTGACGCTTCGCAGCATACAACGGCATTTTCCACTTAGCAAGCTGTGTTTCAGTCGATTTAGACACAGGCATGCTTGATATTCTGGCTAACTTGGTACCAGACTGTCACAGCAATAGACTGCCTGGGGACGCGGAAACGAGTAACCTTTCGGTGGTTCATGTCAGACGACGACGACGACTTGTAGAGTGACGGCGACTTGATGATCTAAATAAGAAGATACTTTCAAAACTATTCTTGCGTTGCATCTTCATCTAGGCTATTCTGATTCTCCTGGCTTTGCGGCCCCGACGATCCTATGGGAGTGCTCCACCTAGTCGCCGCTTTAGCACTAGCCAAACTTTTTTACGATGTAAGGGACCCTCGAGACCCATTAATCTCCATCTCTATCATGGCTGCTGTAAACATTAAGAGTTTGCAGCCATGTGACACGGGGCGGCAACCTACCATAAGCGGGGAGCCTGGAGGAAACGCCATTGTAGCATTAGAGCGAAATAAACGGGTATTTATTGGATGAAACTCGGTGATGGCCACTTTATTGGGTCAATTCCGTCGAGTGGTTGGCTTTTCTTGAGGGACACTATTTGCCTTTGCACAAACAAGGCAACTCGTTTCAAACGGGATGTTTTGTCAGTTCCTTCTCGTCGATTTGTCAATTCGGAGTGTGTTGACTTCCTTTCATCTGGATTTTCAGGCAATCAAGTGGTGGATGTCAGTTCAAATACTGATGAAACTTCCTCAACCCAAGGCACCCGTGCCCTTGCTGGGCAACATAGAATTTGGCGAACAGAACCATCACCAGATCCTTCTCAAATGGTCAAGGGAATTGGGGGGAATTTTTTTCCTGCGCGTTCTTTGGATGAAGGTGCTGACTTTTCTATCTGTGACCTGGCCTTACTACATGCATGCCCACTAGCGGCAGCTATTCTTCTAGCCTTTGCACTGCAATCCAAACACTATCGGGTGCACTAGTGGTCCAGTCCTTCTCAAAAGCCCCACTTCTGAGATCATGCACTGCTGAGTA
>KV908371.1:464485-466985 GCA_002005505.1 Botryococcus braunii
ACCCGATAATGATTGGTTGACTTTGTGACACCATAAAAGCTATAGAGAAGTCCACTCTGGGCAGGGATTTGGTTTTACATCATTATTGGCGTTACCTTGTGTACGTTGTTTGCTCAAGTCTTGTGAATGCACTGCTGGGCCCCCCCCCCCCTGTTTGATAAAGTGAACTCTGTGTCTGGGCCCCTTCAGTAGCCTTCAAAGAACTCCTGGGAGTTACTGGAGACCAAAAAAAGCAATGACATGTATAGGATTGTGCACAAGGCTCGTGCTGAAGGAGGACCTGATCTGTGCCGTCTGCCACAGGAGGCCATGCGATTGTTGCCTGTGGTGAGTGATGGAACACTTCGGATGAGCAAGCAAGATGTTGTGCTGGGAGGGAAGTATACCATACCTGCTGGAACAACGATTATGGTCCCGTTCTATTCAATCTTCCGGGATCCAAATGTATGGAAGGATCCTGATCTTTATATCCCAGTAAGTTTTCTACCCAAAATGGCTTTGCCTTCCTGCAAATATATTCTTCGTGTGCACAACATTCCTTCCACCGGCTTTTCCAACTCCGCACAAACTTTTGACTGGAAGGACAAGACATACTTTACTGTCAATTGTTAACAACTTCCCAACGATCCGCAGAGTGCTGCATGAGTGCCATTCCCATCTGGTGGTTTTGGGAATTCGATGCGGGGCAACGACGACACATAGTCAAAGGCAGCAACTCCGACGCCCGCCTGTTTGTCTGCGTTTAACCTCTATATTCTCGAGTGGTTGTTGTTGTTCTTGCTGTTTCCGTTGTTGCTGCTGCTGCTGCTGTTATTGTTGTTGTTGTACTTGTCCCCCAAATCCTCTTCCCCTTCCATCACTCTTTCTCCCTCTCTCCATCCTCCCCTTCCCTCTCTCTGTCTATCTCCCCACCCTCCCCCTGTCTTTGTGAAGGCTCTCTGCCCCTTTTTGTGCGGACGCGTGCGTGTAGTATGTTATGACCATCATGCCATCATCGCTGATTGTGCTCAAGATACCATTATTCCGAATGCAACGGTCCGCTTAGGCATTCAGCACTATGGAAATACAAAACGAAGTTCTATTTTAGCACCGTAGCCCCTCTTTCGCGTTAATATCGCCATTCTTCATCGACATGGGTACCCCTGCACATATTATCAATCATGCACCCGTGCTCACGCGCAGACACAAATACTCACTCACACATACCCGTGCACACACACACACACACACACACACACACACACACACACACACACACACACACACACACACACACACACACACACACACACGCGCACGCACGCACGCAGAGAGAGAGAGGGGGGGAGGAGGGAGGGGTAGGGGGGAAGAGAGAATGGGAGGGGAGCGAGGGAGTGAGGGAGTGGAGGGAAGGGGGAGAGAGTGGGGGGGGGGCAGAGCACGTGAGGTTGGGAAAGGAGGGGAGGTTGGGAGTGAGGGGAAAGGGGGATTGAGGAGGGGGACGGGAGAAGAGAGGGGGTAAGGGATACAGGAATGTGAGAAAGAGGCTGGATAAGGAGGGAGGGGGCGGGACCAAGGAGGGGACGTCATGACAGTCACAGCACTAAACGGTCATCATGTATGGTTAGGAGCGATGGACGGATCCAAACGCAGAGTTTGTTCCAAATTCTGCAAGCAGCCAAGAGCGGTCCGAACGGCGGCCTGAAGATGAGAATGCAGACACAAAGAAAGGCGTGCGGCGTTTCTTCCCTTTCAGTCTGGGGGAAAGAGACTGTCTCGGTCGGAACCTTGCCAAAATGACTGTCGCAGCTACCGTTGCTTATTTGCTGTCACACTTCAGCTTCCGTCTTGCTGACAAGGTAAGCCGCGTTTGTAGCAGGCGAGCCAGCCTCATCTCTCTGAAGGGACTAGACTGAAATCAACATTTTATGCAATGCCACCTTCAATCTGGCCCGGAAGTGGTACTCACTAGTGGGTTATGGCAATCGATGATTCGTCTTATAGGTCTTGACAGGTCGTGGGAAATGGTTGGACTTAGAAATGTGCAGGTACATTGCGTTCTGTCGTGTGTGTAAACTTCCTCGCACGTACCACCCCTTTGGGCAGGTACTGCCATGCCAACGGCTGTGCAGACCTGCCTGGTGGATATTACGATATTCAAATGGGGCCGAAGAACTTGCCTTGGGGGTGTGTGCAGATGGGTGGAGCGGAGGGGGTCGACAAGTGTCAAGTGATGAGGATGACCATGCAGACGAGGGATGGCTTGTGGTTGCACTGCTTGCCCCGCGTGAAGAGAGAAGAACCAATCTCAGATCTGGAGTGGGAACTTTCCCAATACCTTGTCAAAAGAGCCTGAATGGGCATCTGCCCAGTGGTCGAGACAGTCAACATAATGCAACTTTTCTCTGCTGCTGATTGAAGACGAAGTGTCTCCCAGTGGCTGCTGCTAAGCGATATTCCTTTACAGATGCCTGCTGTCACATGTACCTTTTGCCCTAGAGTGGCAAGGCATACTCTTATT
>KV908371.1:471985-473072 GCA_002005505.1 Botryococcus braunii
AAACTCCCATATATGCCACTCAATTGGAAAGTCCCAAAAAACAAGTTCCCAAAATGCTCCCATACGAGTCCCAAGGGTCCCAAATCTTTCCAATGGGGGTCCCAAAACACCTCTTTTGGTCCCTTTTTGGGACCTTTTTGGGACAAAATCTTTTCCACTAGTGTATGCTTGGTACCTATGTGCACGTGTTGTGTGTGTGTGTGGTGTGTGTGTGTGTGTGTGTGTGTGTGTGTGTGTGTGTGTGTGTGTGTGTGTGTGTGTGTGTGTGTGAGAGAGAGAGAGAGGGGGGAGAAAACAACACAACACACACACACACACACACACACACACACACAACACACACACACACACACACACAGACAGACAGACAGACAGACAGACAGACAGACAGAGAGAGAGAGAGAGAGAGAGGAGAGAGAGAGAGAGGGGGGGGGGGGGGGGGGGAGAGAGAGAGAGAGAGAGAGAGAGAGAGAGAGAGAGAGAGAGAGGAAGAGGAGAGAGAGGAGAGAGAGAGAGAGGAGAGAGAGAGAGAGAGGAGAGAGAGAGAAGAGAAAGAGAGCCTACTATGGAAGCTACGGACATATGTCCACCGGTCATCGCCATACACTTATATCCGTTCACATCAAGCTCACAGCACACGACGTTCTTACGTTACCGACACGACTTGCCTCGTTCGTGACGGACACTTGAGATTCCATGTGACCGAAGCCCCGTCACCGGCACACGGAAATGGACAAACGTAGCCGAATGTTGGCAGGGTCTAAGTGGGGATGGATGGGCCCCGATGCATAATCTACACCACGCATCCTTAAACCGGGCCCCTGCGCAAGGAAGACCGTTAGACCCAGAGATGGAGACGCGGCCTTTCCTTGTTTACAGTCCGGAATTGCTTGCTCCAGTTCCAGCACCCATAAGGCAGCATGTCTTACCAGCCCAGCCGTATTACCTGCCCTTCGTTCTTCTGATAGTGAGAGCCGTTTGGTATGGCTGGACCGCCGAGCACCTAAGCCTTCTAACCAAAACTCAGGTGCGCCAGGCTTGGCTGCGCAGCAATCCGCCCCATTCAATAGTGATACGGTTCTTCGAT
>KV908371.1:481980-484480 GCA_002005505.1 Botryococcus braunii
TGTGTGTGTGTGTGTGTGTGTGTGTGTGTGTGTGTGTGTGTGTGTGTGTGTGTGTGTGTGTGTGTGTCTTGCACCCCCTCTCCGCTTCTTTCCTGCCCCCCCCCTTCGCCCCCCTTCCCTCTCTATCCCCCCTCTCCCTCTGGTTGTGTGTGTGTGTGTGTGTGTGTGTGTGTGTGTCTGTGTGTGTGTGTGCGTGCGTGCGTGCGCGCGTGCGTGCGTGCGTGCGTGTGTGTGTGTGTGTGTGTGTGTGTGTGTGTGTGTGTGTGTGTGTGTGTCTGTGTGTGTGTGTGTTTGTGCGTGTGTGTGTGTGTGGGGGGGGGGGTGGCTGGGGAGGGAAGGAGGGGGGAACATTTGGGGATAAACGAACAGGACTTACTGGAGGTTGTTGGCGTAGTTTCTTGTGCATTGTGCACTTCTTCCAAATGTGCATGTACTCCGCAGACATGGCTGCATTCCACAGAGTTGCTTGGATAACTGTTCCTTCTTGAAACAGTCCACGACCGGTGTTTGTGAACAGAAGGGACACCCGGGGTCTTGATGCAAATGTTATGTTGGCTTTGCAACTGGATTGCGCTGTGCTTCTTTTCAAAATTGCACTCCAGCAAAACGAAGTCATGCCCACACATCGCTCAGTTATGATTGGAAGACATGAACAGGGTGATTGGAATGGTTGCAAATCCTCAACCACAAACAACTCCATTGTTTCTGAGGTTCGACCCCCCCCCCCCCGCCCCCGGCGGCGGGGGGGGGGACCAACACACAACCAAAGAATCCCCGGGACTCGGGAAACTCACAAGGAAAACCAAATGACGTATTAATAAAACTTGTTCTACTGAACACTTGCCATCCTCTTCAGTTAAAGCCTCTGATATTCTGCATGACTAGCTAGTAAGCTCTACCATTCACAAGGACGATACTGACAAAGACAGTCAGCATATTGGAGTACCGATACTTGATTGGGCTTTATCGCCATCTACTTCCTCGTAATGCTTTGCACCTGTGAAAGGACGTGAGGGAAACCAGGAGGGGGGGGGGGCAGCTTTACGGACTACAGCGGCTTAGCATCCCCTGTACGGCACATCCCCCCACCTACCCCGGGGCAATACAGAAATATTCATTCCCTTAGCATCACGCCCTTACTCGCTTCGAAGCTGTAGCAAGGCCTGCCGATTTTCTTAAGACTGACCGTGGGGGGAAAAATGAGGTGGCATCGAGAGGCACCTAAAACCACTTTGTGCGTATGACTAAACTAATTTGAATTTGAGCTGCTCGATCATTTCATTGAGTAAGCTTATTTGCCGGCGGCGGCCCTGATAGCAAAATGGTACTAGAAGTGGACTCGCGGGTTTGGAAGTTTTGACCATCTCATTAAGAGCTGCATACAATGCTAAAAAGTCAGCGCGATGGTCATGGTCATACCGTTTCAGTAAACTCCAACGTCAATGGCCATCGAGGTAGTCGTAGTGGTCGCCGGTTGCAGCTGGTAGCAACCACGGCTACCGTGACTTGAACCCATAGATGTCAAGGTGGCAGCCGAGCAAACCAAGTTGTCGTAGTGCCCATCTCGCAGAGTCGTCAGACCTCCTCGGCTTCATCAGTCCTAAGTCCGCCATACACTCGTGATAACACAGGTGTATATACATTTGTATAAGAGGATATGGCGGACTGACATATGGAAGTAACCCCGTTCTGGTCTTGCCAACAAATCTGGATCACATGACCTCTACCCACTTCTGATGAAGTATTGGGAACAGCCCAGCATTTTTCACCCCACTCTTAGGTGCCAAGCTCTTTGGAAAAGGGGGGGAGGGGGTTAACATAGAAAGTCCTGACCGAACCGTGCGACTTCCTGAGTACACTCAGATCTGAATAGTAAGGTATGGGTATCTGCGTTGCGGCAGCATGATAGCTCATCAATTGAGACTGCCCACGTGTCATGCTGATCTTTGGGGGGGGGGGGGGGGGGGGCTGGTCACGGCTCCTTACCTCCTGGACAGATCAGCAACCAAACTACAGACCATTTTAGAGTGCACACGATGCATTTTCGACGCATGTGCTGTTGAAACGCCGCAGTTTTCAAACTCCGCTAGACATTCTTGCCTACAAGCTTCAGGCGGGAACACAAGAGTGGTTGTGTATCGAAAGGAGCTTTACATCTAGACGGGGCATAGATGTGGGTACATGGGGGACGTCCTGCAGGAGTATGATGCTGATGTGCTGCTTGTTGATTGGGGCAACTACTGCAGTAGAGCACTAGGGGAAGTCTTGAAGCTTCCCTACGTGACACTGCTGACGGGACCCATCTATGATCCTGTCATGACTCACTGGGACCGCAACACAGGTCTTCGCATGAACGTCATGAACTACATCTCATACACGCCCCAGTTCCTGTCCGAGCTTCCAAGCCCTATGGTAAGCCTGTTTCTTTTGCCTTCCGTTGAGGCACGTGGACATGAAATGAGCATCTGCGAGCATGAGCGTCAGCCTTAGCATGAGCATG
>KV908371.1:489480-504480 GCA_002005505.1 Botryococcus braunii
CCAACCCTTTCCAGCCCGTGGCTCTATCTCTGTTCGTCATGCTGTTGCTCATGCACGCCATAAAGCACTGAAGTTTTCTTGGGGATGCATCCCTTCCTCTAAGCGTTCAGGTCCTTTGGATTGAAGGAACAATGAATTTGTTCTGCTGCGGTCATCACAGCAGGGAAACCTGACCGTGAGTCACGGTCCGTGACTGCAGTCAGCTTGACCAAACCGATCGCAGTGGCTTCATGAAGCTATCCTTACCACATCTCAAGTACATCTGCAATTGCTTGCTCAATGCATCACGCTCAATGGAATGTGCCTGCGGGTTACCGAAACTTATGACTGCCAATTTATTTTGCACTCAGGAGTGAACTCACGCCTACTATGTCCTAACCTATCGGTTCCAATCTTTCCCAAAAAGCCACAATTTACGTTTGCAGCCTATTTTTGTCTCTTTTTATTTAGTCGTCTTTCTCGTCCTCTACCTCCTTCTCCTCCTCCTCCTCCTTCATGATCAATTATGCGGCCATTATCACAGCGTCCTGACCAGCCCTATTGTTTCACTGGCTCTTGTATGTTCTGTAGGCAGCATACCACGGGGTGCCTATTGTTGGGATTCCAATGGTGGCAGACCAGCCAGACAACATTGTCAAAGCGGTGACAAAAGGATTTGGAATTATGTTCCGGAGGAGCAAAGAAGGCATCGATGGTGATAAGCTCCATGCGGCTCTTGTGCATGTTATCTCAGACCAGCAGTTCAAAGCAGCAGCTCAGACAATATCTGTGCGCATGCGTGCCCGTACACGGACCCCTCTCCAAGAAGCCGCTGGTGAATCCTGCTTCCAAATCATTCTTTGGCATTTCTCCTAGTCGAGTTATCCCCAGATGGTGACAGTCTATCACTGATAGACCTTGTAGGCTCCCAACATAATTTGACGAGCAGCTGCAGCCCAGAGGGCAGGCGCTGTGACAAGACACATTGCATTTATAAGTCCATATTTTTACCCTTGATTGTATTACCATGGAGGGTCCTTCTGCTACCCCTTCTCCAGTCTGTCACAGTGCATACCCCACTCGACGTACTCCTTTGTCTGACTGTTCATCCTTGTTTGAGCCTGAAGGCTATTAATGTCAGTGACATGCAATTCTGGTCTTTGTAAGTTTTCAACGACCGGACCAGGCGTCCAGGCGCACCGTGCGACCCAACCAGGTCAGTCAGTTTGAGGGGCCATCAGGTGCAGTCCTGGACTGCTGAAAAGACTCGGCATGCCGGTGTTGTGTGCAGATTGGATCCAGCATGTCATTACGACAGGAGGCGAACCATACCTCCAAACTCCAGAAAACGAAATGTCACTTATTGAGCTTTGGAACTTGGACGTCGCTGCTCTGCTCCTCGTGGCCGTGTTGCTGATTGCTGCCATCATGTGGCTTTTCATACGTGCATTCCTGTGGGGTAGCAGAGCCATAGCCTTCTTCCTGTTTAGAATCATCAAAGCAAAGTCTGATTGAGGAGTAGTGTCGAAGGGGTGGTAGTGGCAGACTGATACCTGTAACAAAGCCCCAGCTGGTTAAGTGTCCAGATTCCATTTGATTCCAGTACGTTCCAGGCGAGACCGTCTATGATTACAAACAGGAGGAGCCGGCTTGTCCAGCCCGCACAACACACAGTACCATCTCTGCACTTCTTTTTGTACAACCTTGTGCTTGCCTGAACCTATCGGTCGCATGCACTCGTTTGAGCAAGTTGTTACATGCCGTCCTTGGTGCAAGACTTCTGAAAGTAGCTTGGTGAGGAAGGTTCAGACCAAAGTGCAGTACTCCCACCCTGGCCACATCAAGCACATCCCGCATGACCTGCCACGTGCTGATCCCTGCGATGGTGAGGGATTGCTGCACGAGTGGCTATCCCGTGCATGCCGATGGGAACCATTGCTAGGTCCACTTCAATGTTGAGCTTACGCGGACCGGTCACAGGGAATACTATCTGATACCTACCGTACTATCTGATACACGTAACTTGACTACTTGGTACGACAATTGCTTCAATCCCTTTCGTGGGGTCGCTCCCAGGCCTCACAATTCTGCTGTTACCACAACGAAGATCCGAACCTCTCGGCTGGAAATCTCCCAAAAGCTGCCGTAAGATCCAACAACACGGTTCCATTATTATCCAGCGTCTGACAATTTGACATCATGTCTTGCGTGATGATCGACGCACCTGTCCCCCTAGATGCTCCTCTTCCCGCCTGGCTGAGCGAACTCCGACAGCCACTTTTGATTAAGTTAAACTACAACATTAGTATATCATGGTGTAATTTTTCAACATTTCATCAGGATGTCATGGTATGGTGAATGTTTTTTGTGGCAAGTGCGGAAAGGCTGCGGGGGCCCTACTAGGGGACTGGAAGCCACGGGCCGTGGCCCTCCCCGGGGGCTCCCCCACAAGTAGAGAAGGAAGGAAGGAAGGAAGGAAGATTACATCCAAAGACCAGCCACTAGGGCTGAAGAGGACGGCAGTACGATGAATGACCCATATCTAGCCAACTAAGGTCGCACAGCACCTGGGAGAGTGAGGTAGCTCTCCAGTGCTCTAGTCACAAATTTGGCAACCCCTTGAAGGTCTTCTTGCCACATAAAGGGCCTGGCCGGGACACCAAGTTTGCCCCCGGGGAGTCCCCGGCGGGGACAATTCCGGGATACCGTTTCCGGCCGCCCTGAGTCACAGCTTAGCAACCTGAGGTTACAGTCATCCGCAACGTTTCCGTTCCCCAACGGGTTGTCAAGATACATCTCCTTATCATCGAACGATAATAGTACCCTTCAGATTAAGTTTCATAGTTCTTGTTTAACTAGGGTCTCATCATCTGAAGCATCTCTGCTGTTTCCTGACATGGCTTGTCGCGGAGTCCAAGGTTGACGTCATGGGTTTTAACCTGCTTAGACGCGGTATAACATGCGTGCTGTTAAGTTTATATTGTGGTACAGATGCAGCCACCATCGTGGGGGCTCCGTTATCGGGGGGTCCAAGCCATATATTCCTGATGGGCCGGATCTTCCAGGAACTGTACAGAAGAGGACACACCGTAAAGGTATTTTACAATGAAACAAGATATTCTCCGTATTACATATAGGTTGATACCATCTTCCTCACGTTTGATTTATATGCAGATGGTCTTGCCGCATACAGACTTGCCCTCCCTGCATAAAATCGATCCTGACGGGATCATTATCCCCGCCGTCTTCCAGGGGAGATACAAATTAGAGATATGGCCAGAAATGGTTCGAAAAAACAGATTTAAAAGCATCTTTGACGTAAGCTTCACGGAACCACTGCACATGTGGGCTCAGACTTGTGATGATCTTTTGTCTGACACAGCACTAATAGACGCACTCAAGGTACCATTAGCAGGACACTTCATCCATTTGTTGTGACCTTCAAACACTAGATGAACTTTTATTAACAAATCTAACCAAGGTTTTGCAAACCGTTAAGCCTTTGGAACCTGGTGGGCGTGAGCCACGCTGACCCTGTAGGATACTAGAGCAGATCTGCTGATAGCAGATTGGGCAAATTACTGCGCAAGAGCTTTGGGCGAAGTATTGCAATTACCGCACGTTGGATTGATGACAGGGCCAATAGTGGACCCCCTTCTAACATCTTGGGATCTGAACACGGGAGTTCGCCTCAACGTTCCCAACACTATTTCTTTTGTACCTCAGTCGGGCTCACTTTTGAGTAGTCCAATGGTGATACCCACTAACTACCACACATACAAGCTCAACCTTGAGAAGCATGTGTTGATGTTTCCCTCTCTATCCATTCATCCCCCCCCCCCCTCTCTCTCTCTCTCTCTCTCTCTCTCTCTCTCTCTCTCTCTCTCTCTCTCTCTCTCTCTCTCTCTCTCTCTCTCTCTCTCTCTCTCTCTCTCTCTCTCGGGGGATGGCGAGAGAGAGAGAGAAGAAGGGGAAGGAAGACAAGGGGGGGAGAGAGAGTGACAGAGAGAGAGAGAGAGAGAGAGAGAGAGAGGAGAGAGAGAGAGAGAGAGAGAGAGAGAGAGAGAGAGAGAGAGAGAGAGAGAGATGAGAGAGAGAGGGGAGGGAGGAGAGAGGGGGGGCGCTCATATTGTGGATAGTGGTATGAAGATATTGAGGGTGAGTGCGATTCGCCGTTGAAGAATGGAGGCAATTAAAACTATATTTAATTGAATTGCAACGTGCAGGATTTTAAGGGCCGTCTCAGGAACTTTCTCCTGTACGCCATCATATCTGCAGCCGACCATTTTGCAATGTCAAGACCAATTTTTCTTCCTCTTTGGTAAGACTACCTTCATGTTCAAACCTCTCCTGACCCCCTCCCACCACCCTTCGTGGACCGTCCAGAACTGCCGTGAATTGGAGTCGTTAGTCTGTTTTTCAAATCATCGCCGACAGTACACCGTCAGGGACAAGATGGTTGGTCCCGTCCCGCTGATGATGAGTCCCTCTCCCACGTCTCCCACCCTCCCCCTCCCCCCTTTCCCATGGTCTCCAACGCTTTGGTAGTACCTTTCACGACAAACTCAAACGCAAATGTACTCGCATTGACACACTGATTTGAACCGTACCGAGCCGCATAACGGCCTAAGGTTGGGGTGAACAGGAGGAAGCACGGGATTCAGTTGGGAAGCCCCGAGGCTCTGCGACGGGCTGTGTTGCACATTGCCAACACAGACTTCGCGCTGGAGTATCCACGGCACCTTCCTCCAAATGTCAAGCTTGTTGGGGCTATGTTGGCACACCCTGCTGTCCCCTTGCCCCCTGACCTTGAGGTCTGTCCCTTCTGGGTAGAGTGGGCATGGAGGAGGTGGTGGATGAAGGTGACAGAGGGAATTGCTTATGGACATGTTGTCACTCTCGTCATGGACACTTTCTGACATGTGACAATTATTGGAAAATACTTCAGCTCTGACATTACTCCTGTCCAGGAGTGCTGGTAAGGCGGGCACAGTCTCCCCCCCCCACCCCCCCCCACCCCGGGCCACCCCCAAGCAGTTACAGCCCAAGGGTTAATCCACACTGTAGGGGGGGTCCTTTGTCTGGAATACTACCCGCAAGCTCTTGCCATTTTCCCTCGCCATTCTTGGTCTCCGAAACAAGCATATTCTTGACAGACAGACTTGTGAGCAGACGGAAATCAGTGGAGTGTTGTGGTGGAAAAGGGTAATGGAGGAGATTGGAAGTAAAATGGCTGCGATGAGAGACGTGTGACTCTGTGTGTGTCGGACGCCGGGCGGGCGCGCCCGCGTCTGTGTGTGTGTGTGTGTGTGTGTGTGTGTGTGTGTGTGTGTGTGTGTGTGTGTGTGTGTGTGTGTGTGTGTGTGTGTGTGTGTGTGTGGGGGGGGGGGGTGTTGAAAGTGGAACGTTGGGTTGGCGCAGGCATATATGGAGGAGAGCGGTGATGAAGGAGTTGTCTACGCCTCCTTGGGCACAATGGGAGCCTTGAGTGCGCATCGTTACCTCGACCTATAAGCTACACTTTAACAATGGCTGTGTGTGTGTGTGTGTGTGTGTGTGTGTGTGTGTGTGTGTGTGTGTGTGTGTGTGTGTGTGTGTGTGTCTCCGTGCGCAAGCGCGCATGTTCATGTATGCGTGCATGTGCATGCAGGCCCGAGTAGTCAACCATGTGCATGCGGGCGCGCGCGCACTCGCGCGCGCGCGCGCGCGCGCACACACACACACACACACACACACACACACACACACACACACACACACACACACACACACACACACACACACACACACACCAACACCACCACCACCACAGCAACACAATTGATGGCACAAAATCAGATCATCACATGAGTAACGCCAACACTCAAGAATCTACTGTGCTACATTTTGGGCTTACATGCACTTTATGATTGCTGTTGCCAGCAACTAAGCAACACCATATGTTCCTGCCAATAGCGTTTCCAGGCCTTTTTTTGGAAGACACACCCTTTCTTTAAAAACGACTTCTTACGTTGACAATTCAGATGTTCTTGGTACATCAAATTAACGAATACACAATGCTCTCAACCACATTTGGGTTGTCAAGGTCCCTGTGAGCAGTTTCCTGCACTCCATTTCATTGCCACACCTTACATGAGGATGTAGTGCGTCCTTTGCAGTGGGCCACGCATACCTTCGCAGACACTGCATTATATTGTGACAGCAAGAGTGGAGTATAACCATTTCACAACATAAGGACAGAAGGCTCCAGCCGATTGAGATCCCCTATCATTATGATGGTGTTGCCCTATCGTATCCTCTACCGTTATCCATATTATTGATTCGGCTGAGCAGCCTTCTGAAATGCTTTGGTGGGGGATGTTAATGTCATGTGACATGACTCACGTCCCTTAAGCGACTGGCGGGGCCATGCAGGCTTGTTAGAGTACCAGGAGCTGGCACAGGCGTTATCGTCTCTCCCATGCAGCGTCGTTTGGAAGCTGTCTCCCTCGGACTTGTCCCCCGAGAGTGACTTTGAGTTGATTCCAATTGGCCAGAATGTGAAGGTACGTCCATGTTCAACTTCAACCCATCCGAAACAAGTGCATATTTCAGGACTATCAAACATGTGCCGCTCCCCCTCCCCTCGATGCTCTGTCCTCCCTACCCTCGCCCCCCCCCCCCCCTTTCAACCGACGAGTTCATTTCTGGGTAGTCCGCATCACCTTGCTCCAAGGTCTGGGTGAGGGTGAGGCTGTCACGTGAGTGTCCCCTTGTGTATCCAATCTGGAAAAGCAAAAATCCGTCGTGGAAACACCTGTGGGTCCCAGACCTTGTAAAGAAGACGAAAAAGAGTGACGAGTGGGGGAGGCTACGCCCTTTCTTTGTATTGTCCTGTGCTAAACAAAGTGGCCTGGGGTGGGGGCAGGGTTGTCTCTCCCGTTCTCCATTTTCCCCCTCCCCACCCTCCACCTTTCTCTACAACCTTTTGCGCCTCTCCTGCATGGCGTTTTGGGCATCGATATCGGGCGCCACCCGCTTTTCTCCACCAATTAGATGGCAGGTGCTCTCAAAAAAGGGGGTCGTTTTGACAACCACTTTCCGACACAGGTGGTCAGCTGGGTACCCCAGAATGACCTTCTCGGTCACCCCAAGTTGCGTGCATACTTGTGCCATGGAGGCATGAACAGCGTGTCAGAGGTAAACTCCCAACTTGACAGATTCTTCTTGAAGCCTGTGGGGCTGGTTCTTTAGGGATTCTGATTGCGGCTTGTTCTTGGCACTATTCTATAGCACACATCCTATATTCCACGTACCTCTGTTCATTTTGACGATCTCACAACACACCCCCCCCCCCCCAAAACAAAAACCGTAAGGGCTGACTAATCATTATTTGCCGCGAGTGAGGTCCATCTTGTTTCCACAGTTTCGCCGCCTATTGTAAATTATCTGCTCGTTGACACATCTGCAGTCGACCTCTCAATCGCAAGACTTTAATCAAGTTTTCTGAAGGACGGGCGTCGACTCTGTCCTCTGAACGACTGCGTCACTCCTTCCTGGAAAGCCACTGTACCATCAACGTCTGTTCTCAATTTTCTCTCGATGACCGGAATCAACCCTTTTTCCAAATTACTGGAGTATCCTTCTTTGTACCCGACTTTTTTCTCAGAGGACTGGCGTCAATCTTCCTTCACCCTGCTGTAGTATCATTTCAAAGAAATTTAGCCAACCCTCTGTACCCCGTGCGGCCCTGCTGGCAGGCCGCCTACCACGGGGTACCGATTGCTGGCATCCCCCTCATTGGGGACCAAGCAGACAACATCATGAAGGCTGTGGCTCGTGGCTTCGGGATCATGGTGCCTGTCGAAGAAGGTGGTATCCGCGCAGCACCGGTGCTTGCTGCCCTCACAGCAGTCCTCTCTAACACATCCTTCAAGGAAGCTGCAATGAAAATATCCGTGAGAATGCGTGCTCGCCCAAACACCCCACTTCAAGAAGCTGCAGGTGACATCCACCACCATCCACCAGCAAATTGCAACCTGGAATGGCCACAGCCCTCTGTCTGGTGTACTTAAGTGTGTGTGTATGACCCACATCTGTAATTTTTACTGTGATCGTCCCTGCCACTGCCTGATGGAGCTGCGTGACATCCCTGTGACACTGTTTATCCAGACGGTTTTATGTCAATTTTGCAGTCATTCCCGGGGAAGCGTTCGGTTCGTTTACCTTGCGGGAGGGGGAGGGGGGACTAGCTTCCCCTGGGGCTTGTCGGGAACGAGCAAACGTAGGACGCTTCTGCATTTCAGTTTTTTCCGTAGACCAGAAGCCCAAGACCCATCCGACAGAGCCCTCAACTGAAAACAAGAGGAAAGCAAACTTTTCAACTTGCATTCTTCCAACTTGCATCTTCAATCTTCCAATGGGCCAACCATATCCAAGTCCATCATCCTTATCGCCCCAAGTAACAGAATGTTCTTAGATGATACCAATGCACTCTCGGATTGATCCCTTCTTGGATTGTTGGTGATGCAATCTGTGACGGTATGTGCACAGATTGGATAGAGCATGTCATCGAGACGCGGGGCGAGCCATACCTGCAGACCCCAGAAAACTACATGACGCTTTGGCAGCTGTGGAGCCTTGATGTTGCTGCCTTTCTGGTGTTTGTCCTAATACTCTCTTTACTGATGTCCAGAATGATCATACTTTGGCTGCTGAACATCGCGAAAATCGCGATAAAGCCACGTACTGGGGAAAAGCACACTTTGGCTGCTGAACATCGCGAAAATCGCGATAAAGCCACGTACTGGGGAAAAGCACAAGAAATACTAAGTGTGTCTAATAATGAGCCTCTAAGTCTGCTACGCTAGTAAGGAAGACATTGCACTTATGTATTCACAGAAGTTCTTTTTCACACGCACTAACACACTCGATGAAGAGAACGGGGTTTGTGGTGAAGTATACGTGTTGCCTGCATGCAACAAGTTCAGAGATGCTGGATCAGTACTGGCCTTTGCACATAATCATGCAGAGGCTACATGATGCTAGGCTATGACTATGTGCAGGAGCTCTGTTGAAACTGCACCAGAACGAGAAGAGCGCTACTCCGGGCATGTGCAACTGATTTGTTCCGAAGGTAAAGGTTTTGATTGTCAGTTGAGGTTGTAATGTGCTCCATACAGGAAATATGGGAAGTACATCGGAAAGTAATGCTTCAGAGTGGCTCGCTGGCATCAAAAGGTACCAATTACACAAAACGAGCGTCCAAAACAGACCTGATGAGCATTACAACAATACTGCGCGAAGCTTGAATGCCTGCTTACTGATGGAGAAGGCATGGTTTTCCCAATACAGTCAACAGTCATAGACGAGGCATCACTACAAATTATCACACATCAGCACCAGATTACTTTAGCTACAGAGAAAATCCCAAGGCTGCGCGGAGTGAATAGACGTACCTCAACAAGAGACTATTTTTGATATCTTTTTTTAAAATATTAAAAGTGTGATTGGAAATGAAACAGAAAGGAAACCATCCCGAGGGAAGAGAGTGATAACAATGGAGCACCGGGGACTGCAAAGCACGGACAAGGGCTATCTTCTTCTGCACTCACAGACACATCGAATCGCCATCTGCTCCTAAACAATACGTTTGCGGTACTGAATGCTTGACCTTCGTGGATCATCTGACGATCACTGGTACACACCGGGGGTCTGTAGAGGAGCTGTCTCGCACGTGCAGCGGCCTGCGTTGCTGCCTCGAGGCACGCACTACTTGCGCCAATGCAGAATCCTGCACGTGCGGGGACAGCTCCTCTACCGACTCACGGTGCCACAGGGGGCCGTGCAGATCGACAAGATATGATCGGCTTTGGATCATATCGGCTCCAAGATCCTGATTAGCCAATCGGAGGGCGGATGGTGCGATTATCCCCTTCCCATTCCCTCCTCAAAACCCGGCCCCGCCTCCAAATCGGCCTCTCAGACTTCCAGTACTATCAGGTTACTTAGTTGTTTGCCACTAAAAAATATATAATGGCTGCCCAGACTGTCGTCAAGTCCTTCGTCGGCACCTCCCTGCGCTCCGCTGTTCCCACAGCGGGCAAGGTATGTGATGAGAGCGAAGTCGTTTCGATTTGCGTCATGACCGAGTTTCTGCCATGCTTTTTTCAGTAGTAATCTTTTTGAATTCTTGTATGTTTCATTGGTGCTTTTGCGATTAGGGCTATCTGTTTGCAGGGCAACCGCATCCAGCCCCGCGCTGCAGTCGAGTTCTATGGCCCAGGTAAATGGCCCTTTCTTCATCACTGAAAGGGACAGAAAGTGATTGACGATTCTAATTTAAGATTTTACAATGCCTACATTCTATTTTTTAATCGGCTGGGTGTGTTGGAACGAAGATTTGCATGACCCTGATCCGTTTGCCGTTCTTTGCAGATCGCGCCTTGTTCCTGGGCCCCTTCACCGCCCCCCCTTCCTATCTGAAGGGAGAGTTCCCCGGTGACTATGGCTGGGACACCGCTGGTCTGTCTGCTGACCCCGAGACCTTCGCCCGGTGAGTGCCATGGCGCTGCCCGTTATTCCCAATTTAGGTGACAATGCTTCTGGTATCTTTGGTTGGGACAGTTAATTATACCATTAGTAGATTGTTGTGCATTTGAGGTTTGGGGGAGTGGATAGGGCTAGTTCCTTCCCTGATGCCCCTCGCCTCTCTGCAATTGGCCGACCTTGATGACGGAATCTCGATGCATTATCTCATTCGGGATCTGTTTACTAGTGCGGAGTCCATCTCGCCGGCTGACTCCCAGAGTTTCATGGATTCATGCGATTTGTTAAGCTATAATTTCTGGTTGTTTTCATGTCCTCGCTACAGTGTGTATTTGTACGCGACCGTGTCTTCGCTTCACGGATGAGAACCGAAGGCGCCTGCGTCCCAGCCGTTCTTAATGGTACTCTTCGGATACTTCTAGTCTACATTAGTTCAAATCAAAGGAATTTATCGTGGTGGCACGTTAAAGGCTGAATTGGGATTCTCAGAGGTGAAGGGAAAGGGGGTGCGATGCAAAGGATCTCCATGCCTCTAGTTGTGTGTGTAAAACAGTGAGTATTTTTGTCTACTGTGGCTGAGGATTATTACCCTGGCACGTGTTAAATACTGATTCTGCAGAATTGGTCTGAGATCCCAGCAGGAATCATGGGAGGTGTTCGATGTCATAACTTACACCAGGGTACCATAGCAAGGGCCATCCTGTGTGGATGCTGCTTATGCCAAATTCCAGCTACATGCGCAACTCTTGATTTTGTGGTTCACCTCCTTTTGCCGCCCTTTTTTTCAGACCTCATGTGGTTGTGCTCCCAAGCACAACAATGAGGAAAAGCCATGCCTTAATTATTTGCTGGTTGAAGTACTGGGCTCTTGAGTTAAAACTTCACATTTCATTCTAAATATTAGGTTCTGATGGAGCATGTGGTTTTCTGCAGCTACCGCGAGACCGAGGTCATCCACGCCCGCTGGGCCATGCTCGGCGCTCTGGGCATCTTGACCCCTGAGCTCCTGAACAAGTTCGCAGGCATTCCCTTTGGCGAGCCCCTGTGGTTCAAGGCTGGCTCCCAGATCCTGTCCGAGGGAGGCCTCGACTACTTGGGCAACAGCTCCCTCATCCATGCCCAGTCCATCATCGCCACCGTCGCAGTCCAGGTCGCTCTCCTGGGCCAGGCTGAGGCCTTCCGGTACGCCCTCCCCCCTCCCGCCTCTTTCCCGTCTCTGGATCTTGTTTGTCAGTAGTACAGCTAGCTCAGAATCATCGTTCAGTAGTTCCACAAAAAGTGTCGTTTGTAGCTTACCCCCCCCCCCTTCCACTCTCCTTTTGTTCCCCCCCCCTCCACTCTCCTTTTGTTTCCCCTTGCCCTTTCAACCACCGAATAAGGGGTGACCGAGAGGGGCCGGTCGCTAGGTGGTATTTATTCCAAATCGAGAAGGGAATGAGAACATGGTACTGCACGAAGGCAGTGGTATGTGGAAGAAGATAAAAAGCATGCCCCACTTGGATGTCTTGGGTGACCAATGTTGAGGTGTGTAGGGATTGTTGCATAGGACCTGAGGAATAGTAGTTTTGCCTGCACACGGTGGGCGTCTGCTGTGTATGTGCCATGGTTCTCCAGCCCTTCGCACCAGTGTATCCCATAGCGTGATGCCCATATGGGATCCCGTTAGCAGCAGGGTGTTCAAAGGGGAGATACGCCTTCGAGACAGGCTTCATCGTTTTTGAAAGTGGGATTGGGTGCGGCGTGCAGCGCCAACGGCGAGGCCCCAGGCGTTGAGGGCTTGGACAGCCTGTACCCCGGTGGCCCCTTCGACCCCCTGGGCCTGGCTGACGACCCCGACACCTTCGCCGAGCTCAAGGTCAAGGAGCTGAAGAACGGCCGTCTGGTATGCCCCTCCCCTGGCCACTTCCTGCTTCTCTGCAATCGGCAGCCCCCTCTGCATGGAGAACCTAGCGGCCCCCTTCTCCCGATTGCTGGTGCCCGCTTAGATGTGTTCTGTGACTGGCAGCAGGGGCGCTTGCCCTAGGTGGGATTACTTGTGACGTGGACAGGCCACGTCACAGGTGACGTGGACGTGGACAGCATAGGACAGCCACTGTGCATGTTCGAGACTCCCCAGTGCGTGCAGGGCTGAGTGCCCTCCCCCTTTCAGATGGTTCTGCCTTGTTTGAGTATGTGGCCCAAGGGCTTTTGACTTGCTATGTATCGCCTACATCTCCACTTGCGCAAGTGGACATGGCAGTACACTTCCAAGGGCTAGTGGTTGCTTCCTGAGACTAGATTAGTCCAGTCAGCATTTTTTGAAGGTTGGTGTGCTGGTTCAGGCAGCGTTGTCCACATGCGTGTAGCATGTCTGGAGACGAGTGGCAGTTATCATTTGACACTCACCGGTGTGATTGTTGGGTTGGTGCAGGCTATGTTCTCCGTGTTCGGGTTCTACGTGCAGGCCATTGCCACCGGTAAGCTTCTTTTGCTTCTACCTAAAGACCCCCCGCTCCTCTTCTGGAAGTGCTCTAGACCTGCTTCCTTTTTTCTCCTCTTCTCGCTCTTCCGTCCTTCCTTGTCCAGCCTTCCGCTTCCCATTTTCCAGTGAAACTGATGATGCTGCCTTGCTGGCCTGGCCCTGTGATGATGCAAACTTGTTGGCCTGCTCGTATTTGTATGGTTGGAAGATTGGTCAATCTCAGGCTATGGGCATATTTAACTACTTTTCCAAATTACTTTGCCACATGTCGTGGAGGTCACGTCATCTGGACCGTACATGTGCCTTAGTCGCTTCCAATTAGTGTTGATTGGTGCAGGCGTGCAGAAAGAGAGGGGGGAGGACCACAGACACACACACACACACACACACACACACACACACACACACACACACACACACACACACACACACACACACACACACACACACACACACTCGCACACTGACTGGCATGGTTTTGGGGAGGCCTTTTGTCTTGCTGGCCTCAGTCTAGCTTGGAGGTCTTGGAAGGCATTGTGTCTGTGGCCTCACACACAGGAAGTCCTGCACATAAACGTGCCTCCATAAAAACGTGCCCATTTGCACACACAATCTTCCTGGCGTTTGGTCTGCAACACCTACTTGTGTCTTCCGAGACACTCAGATGATCTACCTCTCAAATTCCCCATCCTTCTTTCCTTTTGACTCTTACAGAACTTGGGCACCGGTCACAGCATCTGTGTTCCTTAATGGATTGAACCATCTGTCATAACTCATCCCCCCTTCTCCCCCCCCCCCCACCCTCTTTTTTTTTTTTTTTTTTGGGGGGGGGGGGGGGTTCCAGGTGTAGTTCTCTGTACTGCTCCAATTGACAGCACGTGGTCCTTTGTACTTCTCCAATTGACAGTGTGGTCCTCTGTACTTTCTCCAATTGACAGAGAGTGGTCCTGGGTGGTGTGCAGGCAAGGGCCCAGTCGACAACCTGTTGGACCACTTGGCCGATCCCACCGTCAACAACGGCTTCGCCGTGGCCACCAAGTTCACCCCATGAGCGGAAAACAGACCAATCCGAGTTCTGATACTGCATTGTATGTGATGATGTGGTGGTTGCTTGTGATGACGTGGTGGTTGCCGCACAGGGCAGCCCTGCGCGTGCAAGGACTTCCTGGCGCTCCACTGTTTGGGAAAATAAAACAATATTGTTGGCCATTCTTGTGCCCAGGTTGAATGCGGCTTGCAGGCCTGCGTCACAGTTGGTTCTGTGACCTGCATTCAGCTGGGGCTGCTGATTCTTCATATGCTTGGACAAGGCACAACGTACTGGTTGTAATGACTCGAAAAAAGCTACGAATTTCGATTTGTCTGCCTCGCTCGCCTCTCAGATCCCCCACCATGTTTCCTGACTCCTCTAGAAACATTGTTGTCTACATGCATACTTTTGTGAGCAGGTAACACAGCAGCAGCGGCTGATATTGGCAGCCCATTCTGACCCATGTCAAGAATCACAAGCCTGCAGGAGAAACAGCCCTAGAAGGGTGTGAAGGCCATTTTGAAAGAAAAGTGATTATCCTAATCGCAAATCAAATCCATGGGTGTGCGATGAAATCTCCTTCCTTGCGTTTTGCAGTCCTATATCCCAAGCCAAATCGTGCTAACAAAAAGGCGATGAACTCGAATTTCAAGCGTTGTAAAAGACTCCCTGCGACGTGTGTGCGTGCGCGCGCGCACACACACACACACACACACACACACACACACACACACACACACACACACAGACACACACACACACACGAGCATTGCATCAACATGAGCATTGAAGCACGTGATGAAAGCACATGCTCTAATGGCTTTCAGAATTAAAAAATGAAGCAATGGTATTTTTGCAACACCCCAGGCCGACCTATCATGCTGCTGCCGTCAAGGTGGTGATATGCCTGGCCAGAATGCCTCCACTTTGGACTGTTGGACAGAAGTACGAGGCAGGTCTCCCCTCAGTCGATACATTGCCCGCCCCCGCCCCCCATGCTTCT
>KV908371.1:509480-511980 GCA_002005505.1 Botryococcus braunii
ATCATGTGGCTCTCATCCGCATCACACTTCACTCATCGGCTGTTTTTGACCTTCTCCTCATTGGATGGTAGAAGCATGCATTGCGAGTTTATTCCAGCAAAGCAATTCTAGTGAATATATTTAAAACACCCTGCCAAGTGCCTCTCAGGGCTACCGCACCCTGGTCATGTGTGTCCTGTGGCTCTCATGCACACCACACCCCTGCCATGTGGCCTTCAGGTGTACCGCACCTTGGTCATCTGTCCTGGGGCTGCACACGCACCATACCCGGCAATGTGGCTCTCATGTGCACCACACCCCTGCCTTGTGGCTCTCACGTGTACAGTCCCCCTATCATGTGTACATCCCCCTATCATGTGTACAGTCCCCCTGTCATGTGTATAGTCCCCCTGTCATGTCCACCATTGCAGCTCTCATGCAAACCACGCCCCTGCCATGTGCCTATATTGTGTAGCGTACTCCTGCGATATGGCTCTCAAGTGCACGATAGTCCTGCTAAGTTCATGACATGTGGACCACATAGGAGTGGCTGTCGTGTGCGCCACATGCCTGCCATGTGGCACTCATGTGCGCTGAGAATGAGGTACAAAAGGCATCACACCGAGAAGAGGGCCACCAGGACCAGACGAGCCGACAGCTCCAGCAGGCGGTACACGAAGAAGGCTGCCAGCTGTACCGCATGGCCCCTGTCCTGCTGCAGCCTCAGGTCGTTCAGTTCAAGGCTCATGAAGCAGAGCGAGGCTGATATCAGGGACCCACAGACACTCGCCAGCAGCAGCACATCTATGCCCTGCAGCCAGGTATATTAGCCCAGCCGTCAGTCTGCCGCTCTCTGCTTGCCTGCCCTTAGGGCCTCGACATATGATCGGAGGATGGAATTACACACAGGGGTTGTAGAGGTGTGAGAGAATGAGAGATGAGAGGTGTGAGAGAATGAGAGTGGGAGCATACGAGCTGGCAAAGATGGAATGTACAGGTTTTAACAATGGAGTGCGGCCCCGGTGAGGGGAGGGGGGCAAGCACAAAGCATACGTCTCTCTCTCTCTCTCTCTCTCTCTCTCTCTCTCTCTCTCTCTCTCTCTCTCTCTCTCTCTCTCTCTCTCTCTCTCTCTCTCTCTCTCTCTCTCTTTCTCTCTCTCTCTCTCTCTCTCTCTCTCTCTCTCTCTCTCTCTCTCTCTCTCTCTCTCTCTCTCTCTTTCTTCCCCCGTCCCCTTTCAAGGAGCAGGGAGTAGGAGGCTTCTGAAGCATGGTTAGGGAGATGGAGGTGCCATTCTGTAGATGATTGGGCAGATGTGCACGTGCAGGATGGGCCAGGCACATTCTAGACAACAGAAGAGAACATGTGACTTGAGTAAAATATGTCACCTGGCGCTGATGGCAGGGGTTGGCTGGGTGGCTGCATCTGATGCCGATGTACAGCTGCAGGCAGGCGACTGTGAGGGTGAGGAAGATGGTGTCCACCAAGCGCATGCCCCTGCACGTGCCTCCCCTACCCCGCGTCACATACATGCAGCAGAACATCCCCACAGGAGAACATCAAGTTGTTTTTTTATATTATTATTATTTAACAGCAAGGGGGGGGGGAGTGGGAGGAGAGGAGGAGGTTGATGAGAAAGGGACAGAGGAGAGAGAAGGGGGTTTCTTTCCTACACACCCCCTTGTCTTCTCCTCCTGTACCCGAAATTCCAGTGAAGCCCAGATCCCAGTGGCAGCTTTTGGGTTTTGGGTCCCCTAAACCCTAACCCTATGCCCTGACCGTAAAACATTTAGCCCCAATCCCAGTGGCAGCGTTTGGAAGCTGCAAACAAGGGAGGACCCCGCAGGAGATGCCTGCACACTGAAGAGGAACTCTCGGAAATTGTGAGGGGGTTGGAAAATGAGGCTTAGGGAGGTGCTCAGAAGTAGACCTGGCACCTCTGCCTGTGTCTACGGCCACACATTCCCAACCTGCCTTCTGAAACAATCTCATGTGGCCGCGCTGATCTACCGCTTGTGCTCGTCTTCCCCTCCCTTCCGTTCCCTTTTGCTGTACTCTGCCACTCAACCCCCATCCTCTATCCCGTTTGGGGGGGGGGGTGTGCCCACGCACGCGCGCACACACACACACACACACACACACAAACATACACACACACACACACATACACGCACACACACACGCACACACACACACGCACACGCGCGCACAAACACACACACACACACACACACACACACACACACACACACACACACACACACACGCGAACGAGAAAGCACGCAGTTGTACTTCTCGTGATCCCGAAGCCAGGAATCGCCCAGGAAGCTATTCCTTCCAGAAGCCAAGAATCACCCGGTGAGCGGTGCCTTGCACGGTGCAAGCTGCACCCATCCAAGCCAGAACTTTCCCAGTACGCTTATCGTTCTACTTCAACGCAGAGAATCCTCCGCTATGCAACATGCGCGATCTACCCTCTGTACTGAAGCGGACAGTTCAGTGCAGCAACTGAGGTCCATGGCC
>KV908371.1:516980-524480 GCA_002005505.1 Botryococcus braunii
TCGCGTTTGTAGCCAAGCTCCAGCAAATGGCCTTACCTGCGAGAAGTGACACGGCTTGGTGGGAGGGATGGTGTCTGTGCAGGCTCCAAGTGTGGGGTCTCCACCGCCTTGGCAGGAGGCAATGCTCCCTCCAAGTTGTCTAACAGGGGTGTCAAAGGAGACGCCAGCTCTACAGTGTCATCCTCGTCTCGAAGATGTTCCCCAAGATTACTCTTGCTGTACCTCGGCGGCTGGATTGTAATGTTGCACTCCGGAATTTGTATGGTGGGTGACGCCCAACGTCGCTTTGCTGAATGTCTGAGAATGCTACAGGGATCCTTTTCAGACTCCCCGGTGGCACAACCATTACTCTCATCTACAGCAAGATCTCCCTTCCGATCGTCAGCATTCTTGTCCATGGTCAGGTCTTAAATGGGTCTCACATGCATCTCGCAGTGATAATATGTTGTGATACGTCCATATCTTTTCTATAAATGGTGCACTTTGTCAAGGGCACCTGAAACCGTTGTCTTTCTGAACAGTATATTCTAAAAAGCAGAATCAACTAGCTTTTAAAAGCTAGTAATAGCCGATCATAAAACCAAGATTCGATCTCTCTTCTTGATTATACATGGATTTAGAGTGGCAAGGCATGAGAGATAGATATTCTCTGGTTTCCAGTGGTTCGCACTGTTCTTGCAAGGACTGTTTGTTGATTTATTGAACTCAAACCAGCCATCAAACTATATAGATCTGATTATATGACCAACGAAATTCGAGGCCGTCAAATTATATGTTGGGACCTGCTTAGAAGGAGAATCATGTCTCTCTTGACTCACAACAGCTTCACAAGATTCGAAATGGTGTCACGTGATCGCAGGATGAATCATGGATGATGGCACCACGGGTATCGTACGAGGGTGATGGCTACTGATGGTACCAGGATCCGGGCATTGTGAAACTGCAAACAGATGACGTTCGTCTACAGCATCTGGTTAAGATATTAGCAATTCTTTGTGAAGCCCGGTCCATCTTGCATGCCCGCGCATGTGACATCGTGTTGTCCAATCCAGACATGACCAATCATGACCCCCGCTAAGAAGCGAAAATTACTTTCGGTTGAGAGTTTCCGTGGGCCAAAGCGGTCTTTCACTGTAGTTGGGTGCAGGTAATGCGTTTCGACTTATTCATGCTGCAACTCGAAGAACACAAGGACACCATCGTATTATGTTTATGCCAGGAGTCAGTCGAGCAGTGTCCGAACTTCACGATCATAATCAATCACATCAATATTGCCCTGATTGCCATTAAAATGATTTTAGTAGCCGTGTTGCAGGGCTTCGGATGAAACACATGAAGCAGCAGAAGTGTTGGACCTGATCCAAGAAATCAACACTGCCGCAAATTTCGACCGTGAAGGGGAACTCGGCTTGGGAACTTATGAAGACGTTATCCACCAGGAAAACTCACATCTTCAGTCTGAGACGCTTGAGGACGCACCAGCTGCGGACCAGGCTTTTGTATGTGTCAGTGCAAGGGGGATCATTGAAGTTATCAGACAGCCCACTGGCTTCCTAAGAGCTTCAGTTTTGGCAGTAAGGTGCGTCCCGACATGTTTGTACCTTCCCGGTTCTCCAGAAGGCATGCTTCACTTGCACCTGTGGAGGATGTACGCCCAATCCGGAGGTCCTCGCTTGCAGGAACGATGGCGAGCTGCAACAGGATGGCAAAACTATCCACATTCCGCCTCATGGCACGCCAGCACCAAGTGAGTGGACACTCCTGGCTTGCAAAGCAGTTCTGGAATGGGAGATGCAAGCATGCCAAGTCTTTGTCTTGCTGAGGCATGGGGCGGACTGCCACCTCGGAAAGCTAGACTTTATCAATGGCACATACCTGCCTTTGGTATCTGCTGAGCACAAAAGCATTGCCAATGCAAGGCCTGAGGACTGCAAACTCCTCCCTGGACCCACTGCAGTCCTATGCATGGCAGCTTCAGAGTTTATTCTCTTACAACGTCACGCTCCTGCACGACCACAACCTCCAGATTCGGGAGCACAACTTGCTGAGCCTTCTCTAGGTGAGAAGGCAGGTATTGTAAAGCAGTGCCTGCATGGAGTAAGGGGCCCTGCGCAGGGACCTAGCGGTACAAGTCCTTACAACAAAGGGAGGCCTCCGCAGGGACCCAGCGGTACAAGTCCCTACAACGAAGGGGGGGCTGCGCAGGGACCCGGCGGTACAAGTCCCTACAACAAAGGGGGGCCTGCGCAGGGACCCGGCGGTTCATGTCCCCACAACTCCTCCAAATACGCGCTCACTGGAGACCCCAAGGCACTTTCGGTGGGGGAAGGAAGGGAGGCTGGGGATGATGGATCGGCGTGCACACAGAACGGGCCCCCCCAGCCTCCCCGGACTCCCCAGTCCCAGTGCAGGCACCCGGCAAGTGCCTCCACAGCATCAAACCCAACTTCATGGACTGCAGAGGTTGTGACATTGCTTGCGGGCGATGGCAAGATCCAGACGCTGATGTGGCGAGCCGAGAGCGGCTCCCTCTTGCAGCTCCTGCTGCGCAGGGTTGCTTCTGGATCCTCGCTGGCAGCCCTCACACGCACAAGCAGCACGGGCGCCCCTTCCTGGAAGCTCTCCCAGGCAGTACAAGCGGCGGGCTTGGCAAGCGCAGTACAAATGGCGGACTTGGCAAGCACAGCCTCTGCACACAAATCCGGTTGCTCAGGCCCGCTTCCGGGGGCCAGTCAAAGGCCGTACGCTCCGCCCTCCCCGCCTCGCAAGCGCATAGCTCCTTTGGAGTCTCGTGGGGGGAGGGCCATCGAGAACTGCCCGCCAAACAACCAACATGGGTTCTGTCGCACGGGACGGGGCCTTGGAGGGAAGCGCGGAGAAACGTCTGCAGACTGCCGGTCTTCTGAAGGGGACGGCAGCTGTCCTTTTGAGATCGCGGCGGCTTTTATTGCTGAGCTGCCCTTTGGTGAAGAAGGAGCAGATGTACCGCCTGGATCTCTGGCGGGACGGCCGGAAGGTGCATGTGCATGCGTAGCAGTCGCAACATCCCCGGATAGCATCCAGCTGCTGGCAGTGCCTAATTTGGCATCTGGCAGCGCCTCATCTGGCAATGCCCATCGGGCAACGCACCATCTGGCTGGGAGAGGAGCCGAGCTGCAGGGTCCCGCCCCGTTCCTGGGCACTGAGTCTGGTGCTCTGTGCCTTCCGGCTCGCGCGTCTTCGTTGACGTTCATCCACGGCGCTTTTGGAGGTGATCCAAAAGATTGCTTTGAATCGCTGTTTGGCCCCTTCCACCCCACCTTGCTTACTCTGGCTGACTGGCCCAAAGGTCGCCATGTGACGGTGCTGTGTTGGGGAGTCTGCTGTGTAACTTCTTCAATGAAATTGCAGAGAATTGCTGCTGGTGTTGTGCGGAGCGATCTTTGTTGCTGCTGTTGTTGTGCGGCAGAAGGGAATGTTATGACCGTGGCAGTGATTGTCATGGTCACGTGTTCAGGTTTCAGTGCGCAAAGATTGCCAACTTTTTTGGTGGTGGTAATGATGGCCATCATTGGAACCTAGTCGTTTCAGATGACTAATGCCAATGATCTGTGAAGGGTGAACGGCACTGAAGAGCCCACAAATGTAGCAGAAAGGAAGAGCTATTCTCTTGATTAGAATATACTCTGGCAGGCGTGTGCGCATGCGCGCCCGCACACACACACACACACACACACACACACACACACACACACACACACACACACACACACACACAAACGGACAACACGCGGCTGGTCTGCACACCAGGCACGTTCATAGGGTTGACATTGTTTATGGGTTTGTGCAGGGAGGCTTTTTGCAGTTTGCGAAGACCCGCTGCGGACCTTGAAGCAATGGCAGTGGCCGAGCTGGGAGGCCGGCCCGGACATTCACAGCGTGGTACAGCTGCTCCCAGCCCCCTCCAGCCTGGCTCTTAGGCCAGAACCAGGTGATGCCTCCCTGCTTAACATTCACAGCGTGGTAGCGGTGCGTTGTCTGGCCTAACCCAGAACAAGTGGAAAGCGGTACGGGCCTCCTCCAGCCTGGCTCTCAGCCCAGAACCAGGTGGCGCCTCCTGCTTGTACAGCCACTGTTGTTATGCATCAGAGCAACACCCCTGCCAATGCTGTATTCTGGGTGTTCCCACTCACTCATCAAGGCAGACACAAGACAGTGGACAGAGCAGTCATGTGCTTCATGTTCAGGCAGACACAAGACAGTGGACAGAGCAGTCATGTGTTTCATGTTTTGTGCGCGCACGCAAGTGTGTGTGTGTGTGTGTGTGTGTGTGTGTGTGTGTGTGTGTGTGTGTGTGTGTGCCCTTCTTCCCCGGAGGCTCCCTCCCCCCTCCTCCCTCTCTCTCCCCCCCCCTCTCTCTGTTTCTGTCTGTGTGTGTGTGTGTGTGTGTGTGTGTGTGTGTGTGTGTGTGTGTGTGTGTGTGTGTGTGTGTCTGTGTATGTGTGCGCGCACGCGAACGCATGTGAACCGTGCTCCACAAATTTCAAGCCTCTGGCACTGGCAGCCTGGGCCACAACTAGCGTCCACTCGTGACCTATCCCAGTTGCTTGAAGCTTCTTGAAGCAGGCAGACTTACTGGTAAACACAGGGGAGCTATGCCTGTTGGATCTTTTGGCCTTGGGTTGTTGGTCCAGATTCTGCAGAGGTCCTGCTACCTACCGCTATCGTACTGCAGCCCGGGGAGCCCGATGGTGCCGGATCCCTTGAGGACGACGCCTTATTGCCTGTCAAAGGGCTCACGCGGCCGGCTGCGCTTTTACTTCCAGTGGGCAAAGGTGGGTGCTCCTCGGCATTCCTTGATTTTCTTCACACCCCCCCCCCCCGGAAACTTTCGTTCTCCTGGGGGCGCACGCGCGGGTATGGGTTTGTGTGTGTGTGTGTGTGTGTGTGTGTGTGTGTGTGTGTGTGTGTGTGTGTGTGTGTGTGTGTGTGTGTGTATGGTGTCCACGCGCCCATGCAAATTTCGAGGTGTGTGAATGTGTACATTTGTCAACAGAGGGTGTGCAATAAATTCACAATGTATTTATGTTCCCCCGCAGTCTTTATCTCCCTCTTCCCAAACCCAACTTGTGCTCAGCATGTGTGATTGTTAGCGCTTGCAAGGAAGCTAGGGGAAGATGGCTTTGGGAGTGAGGGGGAGACCGAGAGGGGAGTGGGAGCGGTCCTGCGGGTCTCACAGAGGTCGTGATCGAATGCAGCAAGAGAGGGGTAACTCAGAATGTGCAGAAATCATAGGGGGAAGTAAGGACTGCAGTTTTGACTCAACAATTGACGCTGCATTCCAGGGTCAAAGTGGCCTCATCAGAGATTTTCTTTTTCTCTTTTCTTTTCTTCTTCTTCTTCTTCTTCTTCTTCTTCTTCTTCTTCTTCTTCTTCTTCTTCTTCTTCTTCTTCTTCTTCTTCTTCTTCTTCTTTCTTCTTCTTCTTCTTCTTCTCCTTCTCCTTCTCCTTCTCCTTCTCCTTCTCCTTCTCCTTCTCCTTCTCCTTCTCCTTCTCCTCCTCCTCCTCCTCCTCCTCCTCCTCCTCCTCCTCCTCCTGCTTCTGCTTCTGCTTCTGCTTCTGCTTCTGCTTCTGCTTCTGCTTCTGCTTCTGCTTCTGCTTCTGCTTCTGCTTCTGCTTCTGCTTCTGCTTCTCTCTTCTTCTTCTTCTTCTTCTTCTTCTTCTTCTTCTTCTTCTTCTTCTTCTTCTTCTTCTTCTTCTTCTTCTTCTTCTTCTTCTTCTTCTTCTTCTTCTTCTTCTTCTTCTTCTTCTTCTTCTTCTTCTTCTTCTTCTTCTTCTTCTTCTTCTTCTTCTTCTTTCTTCTTCTTCTTCTTCTTCTTCTTCTTCTTCTTCTTCTTCTTCTTCAAAAACAGGTTGTGAGCAGTGACAAAGGGGGGGGGGGTGGGAAGTGGCGGAGGAGTGGGGAGATAAGGTTCCAAACTTTGGATCCTGATAAGTTAAGTTTCAGATGCAAAGTTTGTGTGATGGGATTGCGGCAGGCGAAGTCGATTCTTCCACAAGAGCAGAGGCGGAAGGGCTTGAGATGGTCCTTCGCGGGCTGCGCCTGCAGGCGTCAGACGCTCGCCGCAACCTTGCTCGACAGGAGAAGATTGTGCGTGAAAAAGAAAAACTCGTGCTCTCGTCAACTCGTCTCCTAGCCCAGCATTGCATGGCAACATGGCATTCAAGCCCCAATCTGTCTGGGCCCTCCAGGGGCCGTGTTGCCACAAAGGAGAACACGAAGGCCAGGTTGCAAAAAGAGTTACACAACTTTCCAAGAGTGCCGGCTGGAATCCAGCCAGGGACTAAGGTTGCGGTGCCACGTTCTGGCAACCTGGCCTTGAGGGCTGAACCAGATTCAGCTTTGAGAGATGTTGAGATTGTTGCTTTAGAGCATCAGTACCTCGTGGGTGGAACGCTCGCTGTCCGTGCTCGGATTCGTTCAAGTGCCCCAGACCTCTGTCTCAGGTAAGCTGTACTTGTGGCCCTGCTGCGTCCATGTGCACGTGCATTGTGTGTGTGTGTGTGTGTGTGTGTGTGTTCGTGAGCATGTGCGTGTGTGTATGTGCGTGTGTGTGCGCGCGCGTGTGGTTGTGCATGTGTGCGTGTGTATATGGGGGAAAGCGCGCGCATGTGTGTGTGTGTGTGTGTGTGAGTGCGCGCGCGCGCGCGCGCTCTCGCGTGCATGTGTAGAGATGTGGGGGGGGGGTCGGGGGGCGTTGTGTGTGGCTGTGTATGTCTTGCATACTCTCTTTCTGTATCTGTGTGACAGCAATCACTTCTCCTCATCCTCAGCAGAACACCTGGGCCATCCTCACTCATCCGCCTCTGTTACTCTCTGACCCCCTGCACACCCCACCCCCCCCAAACTCATTCTCCTTTCTTTGAGACAGGCGTCGAATTTTGCTACACCCTTCTTTGGCCCTTCATCTGCTCCTTAACTTCACACTCTTGTCATCCACCTCCGAGTCACCCTCAGACCCGGGATTTTGCTTTTCCAAAAGTTTATAGTAAACTTATCCAACCGGAAAGTCTCTTCCTCGTCCTCTTCCTCTTCTCCTTCCTCTTTTTCTTCTTCTTCTCCTCCTTCTCCTTCTCCTTCTTCTCCTTCTCCTTCTCCTTCTCCTTCTTCTTCTTCTTCTTCTTTTCTTTCTTCTTCTTCTTCTTCTTCTTCTTCTTCTTCTTCTTCTTCTTCTTCTTCTTCTTTTCTTCTTCTTCTTCTTCTTCTTCTTCTTCTTCTTCTTCTTCTTCTTTCTTCTTCTTCTTCTTCTTCTTCTTCTTCTTCTTCTTCTTCTTCTTTCTTCTTCTTTTCTTCTTCTTCTTCTTCTTCTTCTTCTTCTTCTTCTTCTTCTTCTTTCCCTAGTTCTTCTTCTTCTTCCCCTTCCCCTTCCCCTTCCTCTTCCCCTTCCTCTTCCTCTTCTTTTCCTTCCCCTTCCCCTTCTTCTTTGTCTCCTCCTCTTCCCCCTTCCCGTCCTCTCAGTC
>KV908371.1:529480-534480 GCA_002005505.1 Botryococcus braunii
GGCCATTTGCAGATTGACGCGTGACTGTTCGGGCATCAGGGCCCTGAGACTGACATATTTCACTTCTCCTTCGAAGCATCGTAGATCGCGGTCATAGGGACCCGAGGTGCGTTTAGGTCGATGCTGGCCACCTTCGTAGAGTGTTGATGTTGTGATTGTGACTAAACACTGTAAGGTGCAGGTTGTTTGGATTTTCTGCCAGTAGTGGTTCAAGGGGTCGGCATGTTTACAAAAGTAGCCGGGAACCAAGAGGGACCTTCTGCTTGCAAAGTTGTGTGGGGGTCGACTGCCAAATGTGAGTGAGTAGGGCCGCATGCAATTGGCAAGGGGGGTTTGTGAAACCCCTACATTTTGCACGCATGTCACAATCACAGTTTAAACTATTCTAAACTGTACTCACTAGTATCAGAGTGTAATGATTAACATATTGTGGAACAGCAACCTCACTCGAACATCCCTTCAGACCCAGAACATTGTATTGCACTACATATCCATAGGTTGTTGGGGTAGCCAACAAAGCACCAGGGAGCATTTGTGTGCAAATTTGTCTGTCTGTGCTGTTCCTCAAGGGCTTGCTTATGCTGGGTGGAGGAAAAACAGCTTCATGTATGTTTGGGGGGCACGGGGAATATCGGCCGTGCTTACATAATATCTTCTCCGAGTGTGGCGAGTCCTATACACTTTACACTTCTCCTAACACTTGCTCTGCGCACGAAACAGAGGCGAAAAGCGAAACTTCACCGAACCCTACGAATCCTATGAAACCTCACTACACGCCCCCCCCCCCCCCCAACCCTGTTTCGAGTTTGGGGCCCCCCCTTCTCCCTTATCAACGCTATTAAGTGGGATTCCCAACATTGTCTTCAGGGAAGACTGTGTCTGCAGAAGCATGGGCCTCCACGTGCAACAACAACAAAGATTCTCACCTACTGTAGAGTACTGCAAAGGCATGGCCCATCACAGAAAACAGGCTGAAAACCAGCAAAAGAAGTGTTGTGAATGGGTTGACGACCACCACAAAAAGGCTTTTTTTCAGTACTATTAGTGAACAATATTACGTTGAACATCCTGGCCTTCTCCATAAACTATCATCTGACGAACCAATCCGTCAGGCTGATACATTTGCGAAGTGCCTTGGATTTCTGCCCCTCAGCAATGCTTAAACTGCAGGTGAAGGCTTTGTCACCACCAAGCTTGTCACCACACTCACTTTACAAGACAAATGCGCTTCGGCTCCACGTCCAAAGTTTTATTCTCCTCTACAAAAGTGACCCCGGTTCGAATTTCCTACATTTTAGAGAAAAAGTGGACGTACCATTGTTTGCTATACAGAGCTTACGGCAATAAAGTCAGTCAGGGCTTTATGGCATTGAAGTCAGTCAGATTGTGCGGCGCTTTGGGCCACACGCCTGCATTTGTTCCTTTGATATCTGAGCAGAACGACACCAAAGAACGCCCTGGACCTCTTCAGAGGACCTCTTCTAGCATCTCTTGGATAACTCTTCTAAAATTCTTTTCTGAATTAACTGCGCACATGCATCCAGCACACGCAATTCAGTCATTCTACTTTGTTCCCTTACGTGTGGGAGGTCCACCTGCGCACCTCTTTGACTTTTTGTCAGCCATGGCCTTTGTCTTGCATCATCGCTTTGTTTGCGACGTGCTAGCTCCAAGCGAGCACACATATGTCAATGCCAAGGCTGTTACTAGTCCTCACCCACTAACGGTAACCTCTTCGACCAGGAAACTCTGTCTTTCACATGCTTAAACTGCAACTGTGAATGAGGCACCCTCGACTCCGAGGGGCTCCTGTTTGCATTCAATGTCTCCTCAAAC
This sequence comes from Botryococcus braunii, assembly GCA_002005505.1. Classification (NCBI taxonomy): domain Eukaryota; kingdom Viridiplantae; phylum Chlorophyta; class Trebouxiophyceae; genus Botryococcus; species Botryococcus braunii. The sequence continues at coordinate 531,317 of KV908371.1, forward strand.
ACTTTTCGGGCTACGGCACTCCTCTCACTTGTCGTATCACTTTACAAGCGAGCACGCTCAACCCCAGGGCTCTCGTATTTACCTCCAAAACCCGTGATCTCTACCTTCCATAGCTGGGAAGCTGACATCAATTCGAAACGCTTGCAAGAAATGTATCCAAAAACAAGTCCAGTAGCTCCTATATGCCTCATACATTTCCTGCTGGAGTCGAGTATGCACTGTTCTCATGACCAAAGCGCAAAGGGAGAGACAAACTCTCTTTCTGCCACCAGGCAGAACGCCTAAATAGGACCCGCCCTTTTGAAAGAGGGGTCGTTGCACCACAATCAGCTGTCGCTTTAAAATAAAACGCGCAACAGATGACGGGAAGGCCAAACTTAAAGAGGTGGCCTGCAAGACCTTAATCCCAGCCCCGACACACACCCATCCAATCTGGTCGAATGGATCAATCCTCGCTGCAATTCCAGGAGCAGGACCTCCCTACAGGTCAGAGAGCAAGACGCAGGAGGGAGGGATGGGTGGATGTGTATGTGTGTGTGTGTGTGTGTGTGTGTGTGTGTGTGTGTGTTCCTGTGTGTGTGTGTGTGTGTGTTTGTGTTCCTGTGTGTGTGTGTGTGTGTGTGTGTGTGTGTGTGTGTGTGTGTGTGTGTGTGTGTGTGTGTGTGAGAGAGAGAGAGGGGGGTGGGAGGGAGGGGGAATTGAGAGAGAGAGAGAGAGAGAGAGAGAGAGAGAGAGAGAGAGGAGAGAGAGAGAGAGAGAGAGAGAGAGAGAGAGAGAGAGAGAGAGAGAGAGAGGGGGGGAGAGATCGAGGGAGGGAGAGGGGAAGTGAGAAGGAGGATACATCAAAACCCCATGAACATCCCATGAACACACTGAACAGACCCAGTTACCACAGCGTGTCCTAGGGGCCACCGTGTCATTCTCACAGAAGTAGGGAACTGTTGTATTCCCGTTCTACTCATGCCCGCATTCACATATGACAGATAGGAACTCCAAACCTATTTTTGTCTCTCCGAATCTTCCAGCCGAACAAAGTGGCAAGACCTCCTCTTTTTGGATCAGCACGCTGTCCGAAGACACTCTGACAGGGGGCGGAAAGCAGATGTTTCCATATTACTTCGTCTTCTTAGTTCCCTCTGCATTCCCCTTCTCATGACCCCTAAAACAGAAGAATTGAAGATCTGGAATGATATGTGGATGATCTGGAAAAATGTGAAGATCTGGAAAACGTGAAGATCTCTCAATCCCACGAAGCAGAAGCCAGCGCCTCCTCAATGGCCACTTTTGCGGCAAGAACGCTGCGTGCCTCAGACATGAGTTCAAGGCCCAAGCGCAGACGGTGAGCGGGGTCCCGCGTCACAAAGGCCGCCTGTCGCCGCCCCGCCAAGGAGAACGCCGCTTGCGGGCCCATGTGCGGTACCGCCTGCCCAGACCACCCTCCCAATATGTCAGCTGGAGGGAATAGAGCCTCCCCGCCTTCACATGGGAAGTGAGGGCGGGAGTGCACCAGCCTGAGGCAGAGAGGGAAATGTGCTTGCGTGCAAGCCGTCTGCACGTGCATGCCCACTTGAGAACGTGCTTCTCGGAACTAGCGCGCGCTCTCACACACACACACACACACACACACACACACACACACACACACACACACACACACACACACACACACACACACACACACACGCACACGCAGGCTCGCAGTGTTTGCTTTGATAGATGGAGATGCTGGGAAGGCGGAGCCCGGCGGCTGAGTGTCGTCAGGAAGGCAGGGGAAGGGGAAGAACCTGCAGAGCCGCATACGCAAGGCGGCTGGCCCAACGCACTGACTCACTGGGCCCCACAGCCTGCAGAACAGGCACAGCCTCCTCCTTTTGGTTAGCCAATTGTGCCAGGCCTTCTGTGCCATTTGTGGCAGGCCCGGCAAAATGAGGTGGCTTTCCAGCCCAGGACAGACTCTTGTTCAATTCCAATGGCTGCGCGCCGAGCTGTTGGACCATGCGCCGCACCTCTTGCAGCAACCCTTCAAGCTCCTGCAGGCCCGCGCTTTGTTAATAAGTGTCAGTTCTATGAGGAAACAAGCAGGCAGAAGCACGGGAATGTGTCAGTTCTTGAAGTGAACTGACGTGCAGGATCAGAAGCATGGCGCGAGACGGTGGAAGAGTGGTGGCGCTCCTGATGAGCTCAATTGACTGGGATGTCTAAAACCGATGAAACCAATGTTTCGTGAAAACAATGCCAGCATTCTCTGCTGATCTTTCCAAATTATATAAAAGGAATGGAAAGTATGCATGGGATGAATCGCATAACTCTTTTTCACTCATGCTACAGATTTCTGAGATTTGCCCATGAATTTTTCCTGATAAAAATTTCATGGGCAGTTCTCAGATATCTGCAGCATGAGTGAAAACGAGCTATGCAATTCATCCCATGCATCCTTTCCATTCCTTTTACGCACACGTGTGTGTGTGTGTGTGTGTGTGTGTGTGTGTGTGTGTGTGTGTGTGTGTGTGGGTGCGTGTGTAGAGTGTTTCTTAGCCAGGGACTCAACCCCCCCCCCTTCCTGGCGTCTTCCTTGTCCCTTACCCTTCTGCTTCACACCCATGCTGTCGTTGGAAAAACAGATCATTGGCTTCTCCCCCCCCCCTCCCCCTCCCAACCCAGGGTGGAAAAAAGACTAATCATTGGCTTCTCTTTCCCTTCTCCCGGCACTTCCGTACCCCCCCCCCCACACACACACACACACACAATGGCGCCTCAGCCCTAAGCAGCCACCTTCTTCTTGCCCATCACATGTGGGCTGCACAGGAGGCAATCCATCTCGAAGAGGCCTCCCTGAAACATGTATGTCCTCTCATGCATGCATGCAAACGCTTGACAATGCATGCATGGAACCATCCAAACGCTTGCCAATCGAACACACGCACACACGCACACACGCACACACACACACACACACACACACACACACACACACACACACACACACACATACACACATACAGAGAGAGAGAGGGGGGAGAGGGAGAGAGAGAGAGAGAGAGAGAGAGAGAGAGAGAGAGAGAGAGAGAGAGAGAGAGAGAGAGAGAGAGAGAGAGAGAGACCTAGGGAAGGGGGAAGGAAAGGCAGAAGGCATGGACAAAAGAGGGTGTAGAAAGAGGGGGTTT
>KV908371.1:544480-549480 GCA_002005505.1 Botryococcus braunii
TGCCGTGTGTGTATATCCAAGTTGTCTTAGCTGCGAATTGAGTGTACAAAGTGGTGGATGGGTGGTGTACAGCAGAGGGTGGGTTGCACCGGGCTGGATATGTTTTGAGCACATGCATAGGACCAGCAGGTAGGTATACATATACTGGTAGCCGCTGGTAGTGTACGTACAGCGTATAAGCGCGCGCGCGTGTGCGCTTATACGCTGTACGTACACTACCGTGTACGTACGTTCACGTGGAGTTCACGTGAGCTAGCCACATTGAAAGGCTCTAATGATCTAGTAGCGGTGGCTTAGGAGAGAAGGGGTGGGTGAGAGAGAGGGGGAGGGAGGGAGAGGGAGAGGGAGAGGGAGAGGGGGAGGGAGAGATAGGGAGGGAGGGAGGGAGGGAGGGAGAGGGAGGTAAGGTGGGGCAAAGAGAGGGAGAGAGGGAGAGGGGGGGGGAGAGAGAGAGAGAGAGAGAGAGAGAGAGAGAGAGAGAGAGAGAGAGAGAGAGAGAGAGAGAGAGAGAGAGAGAGAGGGGGGGGGGGGGGGACACAGAGAGAGGGGGGGAGGGAGGGGGGTTGTCCCACTACAACAGATTCAAACTTATTATTCCGCCTCCTTTGTTGCCCTTCTTTGCAGTCCTTTAGGAAAAATTTCGTTTAAACGCTGCACCCCAGTCGGGCCTACATCACTTTGGATCGGCTGCCACCTTGGAAACGTTGCAGCCCCATTGGGGCGACATCACCTTGGCATGTCTCGCCCCTTCCACGCCAGCTGCGCTCTGTTTCAACAACCCTTATCGGGATGTGACAACCTCTCTCATGAACTTGCTCCAGGGGCGGGTTTTCATATTCTGACCTGCAGTTTGGTAGGACGAAGAACTTGATCGTGGTGTAGTAGGAAGGTGGTAGCTGAGTGAATGCGTGCAGAAGCTCAACTGGAATACAGGAACACCCCATCCTGCCAGTTACGAGTCGTGGCACGCCGCCCACGAGTCCACGTTGCCAACGAGTCTTTCCCCACGTGCGATGCGGCGGATTTCACTGGCACGGAAAAGGAGAGGCAGTACGCCACGCGGACAGCATGGACCTGTCCGAATTCCACCATCGTACAGTTTCAAAATCCTCAAAACGAGAGATGCAAACTGGCTGACTGCAACAACTTCTCAATTGTGATCAGCAAAGACAGGAGTGCAAGTTTAATACTTTTCCGAACCGGTTTTGTGTCTACTTTCCCCTTAATCGAAGGCTACTTTCAGTCCAGCCCGACAACGTTCGGCCGTGTCGCCGTACTCGGCAGGTGAGTAGACAGCTTCGTTTTCTGATCTACACATCAAACCTTAAAGTTACTATATGCTTTTGTATGGGAGAGCAATCGGCTGGAACTGGCACTCTCTGTGTGACCTAGGCAACCTGGGAAACTATTATACCGGCGCGTCTCGACCAGCGATCCTGTGGGGTTTTCCCTGCTGTTATATGAAACTTTCTTTATATTACGCAATATTGCGTGCTATCATTACATTTTTCGACTGCTGTCCTTGTTTCGTTACCAGTTGCAGCAGAGAACCAGTCAAATTATCTCATATGTAGCTTTTCTGCGGAGCGTCCGCAACAGATATGCGGAAACAAAGTTGTTTTCGTGTATATGATCCGCTTAATCTTCATACTTCTGCTGCCCTCTGACTGAAATACGAAAAAGTACTAAGTGATTCAAGTGCAGGAGCAGACTCAGTCAAAGGAGAAAATGGCCTCTTCCTTGGTAAAAGTACTGGCTCTCATTCAATCTTTATACTTTGTGAAAGGACAACTGGGATCTCCTTTGACCACTAGTTCGGTTGTTGGCCTTCCTGGTGCCATCGCCGAAGGCATTGCTCGCACCACAGGTAATCACAAACAACCTGTATGCGATTGGCATGACCACTATGCTCTTAGAATTTGATTTTTCTGATATCTCTTTGTGGATCTGTGGACATGTCATTACTGGGATTGTTGCTTCTGTTTGCAGAGCCATGTGTGGCAATGGGCATGGCCTTGCAAAATGGAGCGTGCAGAGCCTACAACGAAGACGTTTCTGGCAACAATGACTATCTTCAAACCACCAATTGTGCAGCTTTACAACAAGCCGTGGCATCAAGAAGGCCGCCTTCAGCAGAGTGAGCCCTCCCACAGATCACCAGTACTAAGCGAAGCCACATTGCAGTTGATTTTCAATCATTTTAAAGTTATAGGAACAACTTCCTATACTCTTTGAACAAGTAATCAAAGGTCTCTCACAACCTCTAGGAGGCAGTACATTCATTTTTTCGTCAAGGTCTCTCAGAACCCCAGCAATATATTAACCAAGGTCTCTCAGAACCCCTGTAGTGGTCTGCATATCAAGCCATACAGGTGTTGCTCTATGCCGGCGCTGCGGCAAAGCCATGGTAAGGTATGGCAACATCTGTCAAATCGAACACACATGGGCGAAAAAAGGGATGGAAGGGTAGCTGGTCAGAGGTATGCATATGGACCGCGGCTGGGAGTACTGCCACTTAGAAGACAACTGCCTTCCTGTGCCATTCAGTACTGCATTGAGTAAGTAAAATAACAAACAAAAGGCACTCACAGTTACTTTAGCTTGTTTATTTTTGCTCTTAATTCCTTTTTTGGGGAGATGCAGCTGCTGCAATGATGTAAGGAGATTTGTGACATCGGTGTGTTCTCTCTATTTCGACCCCCCCCCCCCCCTCTCTCTCTCTCTCTCTCTCTCTCTCTCTCTCTCTCTCTCTCTCTCTCTCTCTCTCTCTCTCTCTCTCTCTCTCTCTCTCTCTCTCTCTCTCTCTCGTGCGTGTGCGTGTGCGTGTGCGTGTGCGTGTGCGTGTGCGTGCGTGTGTACGTGTGTGTGTGTGTGTGTGTGTGTGTGTGTGTGTGCTTGCGTGCGTGCGTGTGTGCGTGTGCGTGCGTACGCGTGCGTATGCACGTATGTGTCTCTCCCCCCTTTCCCCCCACCTCTCCCTTTATCTCTGTCTCTGCAACCCCCGCCCCCTTCACCCAATATCTCCCCCTTCTCCTCCACACCCCATAACCCTCACTTTCAGTCTCCTCATCTTCTTCCCCTGTTTGTGCGTGCTTTTTGTGGTTTTTGAATGTGTATGTAGGCTGGCTAGCAGGGGCCTGGGGTAAGGAGTTTAACTCGCGCTTCAGGATCAAGATGGGATGTCAAAGTCCTGGTTCAAATACTGTTGCCTTGATCCCCACTTGTTATTGAAGATGCTACACATGTGTGAGCTGACAGCTGCATGTGAGACGCATCGTCAAAAGCCAGGAACACCACCAAAACATATGAAACTTGTACTGCAGAGATCCACACACTCTAAGCTTTTCGGGGCTTTACATCGAGTGCTGGATGCTCGTCAGCACCAGTGAAAACGGTTCCACCACGCCATGTAGAAGCCTCAAAAGCGTACTTCTGGATCCCTCCGCAGTGGAATCTAACCCTAAATGAGTTCTCAACACATTGATACTTGCAATTTTGTTCCTCACCTAGTGACTTTCTGACGCTGGACTGACACCCCCCCTTCCTCCTCAGTCTCTTCTCTCTTCCTTTCCTGTTGTCCACGTTTCATATTTTCCCTTGGGGAAATGGGGGGGGGGGGGGCTACTGGCATGCATCAGGTTCTAAACAGATCTTTGGAGGTGGCAGGGATGTGCATGCAATCCTGCCCTCCTCTCTCAGGCAAGGATGATGGGCATTGCTGATGCCACAGTAATCTCAAGTGAGTCATCCCCCTTAAGGCCCCACTCTCTCCAGCCCAATAACCTTCTCAGCAGAGGATCGTGTATCTTTACTTGTTTTGCCAGGTCGTTTGTGCTTCCCCCACATGGCATGTGCAGGTGGGTGTGTGGGTGTGTGGGTGTGTGTGTGTGTGTGTGTGTGTGTGTGTGTGTGTGTGTGTGTGTGTGTGTATCTGTGTGTGTGTGTGTGTATGTGTGTGTGTGTGTGTGTGTGTGTGTGTTGCGGGGGCTTAAAGGAGGGATAGAGGAATCGTGAAGAGGGCTGACTCTGCTGACTATTTGGCAGTAGGCATTTGCGGGAGCTGTGCGTGGGGCTGTGGATGTATTTTAGTGCTTATCAACAACTGGACGATGGGTAGTGGATGAATGAATGGTAGCCTGGATTGAAACAGCCAGTCGGACAAATTGGGAGAGGGGAGAAAGGCCTGGACTTTCTTGTGTAAATTACACGGTTGGTGCCTTCGGGCTTCTTTGGTGAGAAGGGATTCATTGACTTTCCTGGAAGTGGATGCGCAAATGCATGCATATGCTGTTCTTGTATGTGATTGGTTGCATTCTTTCCGGGTGGCAGAACGCCAAGAGTATCAACACAAGACGGAAAGTTGTTTGGAGTATTTATTGATGTAAAGGGGCTGTGTGGGGCTGGTTTAGCGGCGCGGTCTGGACAAGTCGCCTGTGGCTCAGTGTTTGATCCCTGCACAAACACGTACGGATGTGGCAGAACATAAGCTGCACCTGACGCGTCTACCCTCCAAGTTGCTCAAGGTGCCTTTCCACCGGGCACGGCCTGAACGGTTATCAGCTGCCTTCAGCTTTGGATTTGAAGGACGCGGGGTGCCCATACCCTTTCAGAAGTCGTTACTGTTGCTTTCGACCTCCCCCGTGACTGGTTTGTTGTGAGTTCACCCATGCCTTTCCACAGGCTGGAATGGCCTCGGGAGTTTCAAACTCTGATCAGCTGAACTACTTTCCACGTCCTCGCTGACGGTGGCGAAAGAATGCTCGGCAGGGATGCTCTAATTGGGATGTGCTGTAGAGCATGGGTTGGAATTTTTGCAGTTTACATACTTAAAATAGTGGAGTTTTGGATTAGGGCCTTGTTTTTATGCCCTGCAGGTGTGTGGTGTCAAATGCAGGTGCCTACCCTTAACTGCTTCTGAATATTTATAAATGTTTGCAAACTTAGTATCCTCTCTGGAGGTCTTGTGGCAGGAATGTCGGATGCTCGCACCCGGCACAACT
>KV908371.1:559480-579480 GCA_002005505.1 Botryococcus braunii
AGACTGCTGCCTTGCACTGCCCTCGGCCCACATAGTCTGAACCGTGTGAAAGTCAGAATGATACACTACTTTTTACCCCCTTACAAGTCGGGCTGGTGGCTCTACAAGTCGGACTATGGCTGTACAGCGAAGTACATGGCTCCTCGCCCTTTGAGATTAAGAATTATATCTAAAACAGATTCATACGATGATTAGGTATTTCTGTAGATGTTTCAACAGACCCGGTACCCACACCCTATATGTAGCCACGTGTAGCCCGTGCTTGCATGCTTGAAAACGAAGAAACAGGGTCGTCCCAAAAAGCCTTTCTTCGCCGTCGTATTCTGGCGATCCCCAGTTCAATCTGACGGCGATCCATCAACCGCTCCAGAAAAATAGAACACCCTCACCCTGTGGGCATATGAAGATGTACACCTTCGGGAGGCGAGACACGTGAAGTGCGACATGTGCAGACCAGGGCCGGGGCACAAGTGCTTCGTTTTGAGGTAAGAAATGCACATGGGCACCGGGGTCCCGCAGGGCCTGGGCACGTAAGGGCCAGGGCCCCTGGCTTCCGTTTTTCCACAGGGAACTGGCGAGGCTGGACCCCAGCCGGTGGAGGATTACGGGTTTTTTCTACAGCCGGTGGAGGAGGCTGGTACAGACATTGGGACAGAAGTCCCTGCTAACAACTCGCTGCACTCCGCGTTCTCACTGCCATTCATGCCACTGCGTTTTCTGCCATTTGATTCCGTTCAAGGATCCACTCGGCGGAATCCGTTGCCAATCATCTCCTTGTCGAGCGCGTGTTATGCTCAGGGCGATCACCGCGAACGTCACTTCGAAGCCGATTCGGCGTCATGAGGATGTAACATACCGTACGGCATCTTATCTCCTCTCTGTATGGGATCCCCTACGGCCGCCAGCTGGAAACCAAGGCCTTGAATTGTATGTCTGGCGTCCGTCCTGCTGCAGGACTCCTGCACCACGGAGAGGCGAAAGTGACCCTGCGTCCCTTTGAGTCGGACGAACGGCCGGTAGGTTGTAACCTGAAGCCGCCCCTGATCGAGGATAAGAGAACTTCAGAAGTCTCCGCAGCTTGAAGACAGTCGTAGGAGGTGCACGTCCTTGCAAGCGCCTAAATTACCTAGCGAAGATGGCTCCTTGGACGATCGGCATCGCGCTTGCTATCTTGTCGAGCATACAGACTGCGAGTAAGCCCAAAGCTACCGTAACCATGCTGTTAGTGCTTTTGTACGTCAGATAGTCACATCGTGCTGACTAAATGTTATTTTGCACAAAAAAACGCCCGCCGGCTTTACCCTGATGTGCACGCCGTGTTCATCACAGCGAACGCAATGATGCAATACAGCTACTCACGTGAAAATTTCTAAAAATAAAACAAATGATTACTTCACATTCTTTGACATGTGACATTTAATGCCGATGGACATTGCCGACGAGGGATCCATGTCAACTTTTTTATGACCTCGAAGCGCCCTGCTATCCTTTTCAAAATCGCGTAGAAATAAATACTGTATGGCGCTGTAAATATTAACCAGAGGCTCTTATGTTCGGTGATACGCCCCTTGACAAGCGAGTAGCAACAGTGCGTAGCTTTCCTGGCTTGTGGAGGAAAGCGTTTCCACGAAGTCTTCAGCTTCTCGGTTGGTTAAGAGAGGAAGTCAGACATGGGTAACTTGATGGTAACTACAGATTAATGGCCCTGGATGTGGCTGGCTGAGCCTAGGCCGCGACTTTCTCTTTCGCTGCAGATACAGGGTACTGGTGTGTTTTTCGTTTAGCACGGAAGTACAACTATGAATGACCATTACCATAGGCACTTCAATGGTTGCCTTCAAGGGAGATCTCGGGGAGCTAGATATTTTACCTTCAAGGGAGATCTCGGGGAGCTAGTTATTTTGCCTTCAAGATCTCGGAGACCTAGTTATTTTGCCTTCAAGGGAGATCTCGGGAACCTAGTTAGGTTCAAAAGGCTGGAACCTACCTTGCAATAGGAATGCTAACATTCTGAAGAAGAGGGGCTGGTCCAGTCACACTAGGATGGTTATGGGGAGCAAGACCACGAATGAACCTTTGAGAAGGGCAGGCGCATGCTTGGGATGCCAATTTTGGGTACACCCTTGTACTGCAGGGGGCTGCACACAAAAGGTTCATGTGCTCTGGAAAAGCCCAAAGAGGGAGTCTGGGGTGTAGCCCACACCTCGTCAAACCCTGAAACAACCCTGGAGAAGCCCTTCAATGTGTCAATTCCTCTGAAACACACAACACTGCGCCTGTAAGCAGCAGTGCGTTTGCCTGTCAAGGCCTCGGGAAGGCAAGGCAAGGGGTTTAACAGGAGGAGCGCTCTGACTTGACCAAACATCCTGGAGAGGAAAGCAGTCATATGCCTTTATGCAGCAGCAGACCGGCCCAAACCAGACCAGACCAGAAAGCAAACTGATCTAAAACTAAACAAAATGAACAAAATCTTCCGGCATCGGGAGGCCTGAGACTTATGTATATTTCACTTCTACCTTAAAAAGTTTCCAGCCTGCCCTGAGGTTTGGGAGAGCACGGGGATGGGATGCACGCGAGCAGCAGCTCCTTTTACATGACCGACCCCCCAAACTGGCAAGGGATTGGGGTGCGGACAGGAGCGGACTGCGTGCAAGTGGCTCAGTACCTGGACGATGGCGGGAAAAGTCCGTGCAAGATGAACAACTCGTGGGGATCGGGAAGCTTTAAAGGGAAGGCTCCATATGTGATGAGCTTAACCTGTGACCAGTTGAAGGCCGAGCTGGACCAGAATCGGCCTCCCAGCCAGGCGTACGCCCCTCCCTGGGCCCCCTGGTCGCCTCCATCTGGGGATTGTGTGTGTGTGTGTGTGTGAGTGAGTGTGTGTGTGTGTGTGTGTGTGTGCGCGCGCGCGCGCGCGTGCGTGTGTGCGTGCGTGCGTGCGTGCGTGCGCTTGTGCTTGTGCGTGTGCGTGTGCGCGTGCATGTGCGCGTGCGCGAGCGCGTGTGTGAGGGGGGTGGGGCGGTTGTGGAGGTGGTCGGGGAGGGGTATAGTCTCTGGGGTTAATGTGTGCATGTGTTTGCGCGCTTTGCATATGCACACACACACACACACACACACACACACACACACACACACACACACACACACACACACACACACAGGCACAGTCACAGGTGAGATTGTGTGTGTGTGTGTGTGTGTGTGCGCGCGCGCGGGCATGTGCACATGGAGTGTCTGGTGGGTTGCACGTTGGAACGCATTTTGAGGCGTTTGTGGACTGTACAGGTGCTGTGCAGAGCTGATCAAGTTTTTGGGTTGGGTGCGTGCCCCCCCCCCCCCCCCGCCTTCCCCCATCCCTAACTTGCGCTCCAACTTGCGCTCTCGGCCCCCTTTCTGCCATCTCAGCATCCCCTTCTGCATATACCTCGCATTCTTGTCCACTGTGAATGGCATTCCCCACGTATTTTCCCCATTGTGTGCCAGTTAGTTGAAGCGGCCTTTCTTCTGCTACAACTGACCGAATGGGGGAGAGAGAGGGGGGAGAAGAGAGAGAGAGAGAGAGAGAGAGAGAGAGAGAGAGAGAGAGAGAGAGAGAGAGAGAGAGAGAGAGAGAGAGAGAGAGAGAGAGAGAGAGAGAGAGAGAGAGAGAGACTCTGTCTTCAAAAGTGGCTTCTTGCCGATTTTGACATCTCCGTGAGAGTTCATATTGTGATATATAACCCTGGTTTCTTGGCCTGGTCAAGCTCTCTGACACATGCCTTGTTATTGTCTTGAAAACTTGTCTTCCTGGCCTCATCAAGCTTGCTATGACAATTCAAATACTTGCACTGAAGTGTGGCACCTTGGCCAGGTCGAAACACTTCATGTGTTTGTACTGAAATGTGGCTTTTTGCGTGGTCGAGCTCGCAGTGTCATTTCATATGTTTATATTTACATGTGGCTTGCTACGTAGGTTGAGCTTGCTGTGTCATTTATAACTAAATAGTTACATGTGGCTTCTTGGTCAATCAGCCCTCTCTGACACATGCCATCTGTTCCTTCTGAAATGTGCATTCCTGGCCAGCTCAAGCTCGCTGTGACCTTTCACACACTAAAACTGATTATATGGCTGTGCCAGCCCATTGATACTGAAAATGTGGCTGTGCCAGCCACTAATACTCGAAATGCGGCTGTGCCAGCCATTGATATTGAAAATGTGGATGTTGCCAGCTCTTAATACTCAAGATGTGGCTGTGCCAGTCATTAGAACTGAAAGTGCGGCTTCTTGGTCCCAGTAAGCTTTCTGTGACATTTTCATGAATCTAAATTGAGATATTGCTCGCCTATCTCCAGTTGGTTCCTATCCCCCTCTGCCCCTGGTGCAAGAAAGCTCCCCATGCCCTCCACAAGCCCATTCTGTCCCCGGAGAGGCCGCAAGGGTCACGCTTCAGTGCCCACCACCTTGAAGGAGGCGGTCATCCTCTGTTTTAAAGTCCTGTCCTCTCCCAAGCACCGCCGCAGACATGAGGAAGGGGCACTTTTTTAAATGTGGACACTTTTTGCCGATTGGACACTTTTTTCCGTGTGGAAGGGGGTGTGGTGACGCCCATATGGCGGCCATGTGATGCCCATATGATGGGCGTTGTTGGGAGCGGCAGGGCTGTTCTTGTGACAACCACCTAAGGCAGATGGCTCATGACTGGGCGGGGACCGACTGGAGCACCTTTTACGCAAGTGCGTGGCCCCCTTCAGAACATAGAAAAATGGGGTTCTTGGAAGCGACTCCTTCGGCTGTGTGTGTGTGTGTGTGTGTGTGTGTGTGTGTGTGTGTGTGTGTGTGTGTGTGTGTGTGTGTGTGTGTGTGTGTGTGTGTGTGTGAGAGAGAGAGAGAGAGAGAGGGAGGGAGGGAGGGAGGGAGGGAGGGAGGGAGGGAGGGAGGGAGGGAGGGAGGGAGGGAGAGAGAGAGAGAGAGAGAGAGAGGGGGGGGGAGAGGGGGGTATGGGGGGTTGTGGTCTTATACACACACGAGCAGGGAGAGCGGGTTGGGGAGAAAAGGGGGTTTTTTTTGGGGGGGGGGGGGGGGAGGAGGTGTGGACTTATTACTTGGGTTTGAAGTGTTCTCGGGACATTCGACAGTGTTTGGGCATTGTAATGCCTAAATATGGTCATAACTCAATTGATGGTAGCTAGCGCCACGGCCATCCTTTTAAAATGGGGGCATCCAGCTGGGCAGGATGCCCTGCTGATCACTGGCCCCGCAAGACATTGGGTGCTACATGGGGTCCTACACGCACATGGAGTGCTACAGGGGTGACACACACATGGGGTGCTACGGGGGTTGACACACACATGGGGTGCTACGGGGGTTGGAACACACATGGGGTGGTAAGCCAAGGATTCCCTCATGGTTTGAAGCTGACTGACACCATTTTTTGTTCTGTTGTTGCAGTTGGGCGTGCAACGCAGATTCAATGTGGATATGGGCAGGTCAGTCATCCTATTGGATTTGGCCATCCCCTCAACCTTACCAGACCCTTTTAACTTGCGGATTTGCCAACCAGTTTCCATATGGAGCCTGCAGTGCTGTTCCTGGAATACTTTCTCTCCTTGAGTCTCTCTTGCCCCCCCTTCTCCCCCCCCCCCTCTCTCTCTCTCTCTCTTTCTCTCCCCCCCTCTGTGTGTGTGTGTGTGTGTGTGTGTGTGTGCGCGCGCGCGCGTGGGTGCGTGGGTGTGCATGGGTGTGTCTCTTTGTATCTACCCCTCTCCTCTCTTGCTCGCAATGGTCGTGCCCTGGCAAGTTGACATGCGAGGCTCAAGGATGCCAAACTTTCTTGGCCCACACCTCAAAACCAGCTGAACGAGCCCCGCCACGGGCCCCGGGGGAGGGCGGGAATTGCAAATGCGGGGATGCTTCCCCTACAATATTCTGCCTGGCGTGGCTCAGCGCTGGAGTTCACATGATGCAGAGAACTGCATGTCTTCATCATATTACATATCACACATCACATCGCCTATTAAGGCAAATTTCCGAAGGACAAATCTGGATTTTTCATTATGTTGAAATGTTACATGTCACACCTGACTAGGGAAGCAATTTTTTGCGGCATGACATGATATGGAAGCCCACACGTTCATGGCATTACATGTCCACACGCATTGCCTAGCATGCAAATGGGCCCATGATATAAAAGTCAGGTGGAAGCAAGGATATAAGAGTCATGTGTCCATGATATGAAAGTCAGGTGGAAGCCAGGATTCCGACCATAGCGTAATTTGCGTTTTGCAGAGTATCCTAGTCGGCACTACGGAAAATTGAGCGCTCAAATTTTGCAAAATGTCGCAGGTGTATGATCCCTGCACACAGAATTACGGGACATGTTAACATAACATAAACGCCGCTTCGTCGTCTGCTGATGTTTCCCGCTTGTTGGGTTTCCCGCTTGTTGGGGCCCGATCGACTTGGTTTACTCTTTCAACCTGGGAACAAAAAGGATGAAGAGCCCAGGCTCGATCCCGCCTGTTTTCCTGCTCCTGGCGCTCGGGCAGGTCCCTGTGTCGCCCCCCCCCCCCCCCCCGACTCCCTCTCCGATGGGGGAGAGGGTGCTGAGAACACTAGCGAGTTGAAACTGAGAGATTTGCAAACGAGAGAGTTCCAAAAGAGAGATTTTGAAACGAGTGGTTTTCAAAGGAGCAATTTCAAGTCGAGAGGTTTCTGTAAGAATGATTTTTTCAGTGTGCTCCCTTCTCATCGTCCTTGAGAGAGGGGGCCACATTGTTTCGGTTCAGCTGACTCCTTCATGTTGTGGTGAAGCACGACTTCGCCCACGCGTTTCTCAACGACAAGATCCCTTGCCATGTTCTGTCAAGTATTTTTTGAAGAAAATTGGTTGTGTTTCGGATATTGACATGCTTGGGACAACCGTGTTGGCCAGATCAGAGAGGGAGCCATCTTTTCGGCCCTGCAGGTTCTTTCATTCATTCTCCCGCTTTTGCCTTTCTCTAACTTGTGATTTGGGGTTGCGGGGGATGGGGAGTTGTGTGGGTCGGAAGGTTCCAGATGGCAGTACGCCTCCACAAAACATCCCTTTTCAGATGATGGTTTGGGGGGTACCCATGGTACCGAGGTACCCCAAAACGGGGAACTATGGTAGGAGATTCCCTGAGGTCCTGCAACACAGACAAGACAAGAATTATTGACAAGAATTATTGACGATTTCATCATGTTGTGCGCATCTCCATATGTTTGGTTTCAAGAGATCTCAAGAGCACTCTGGAGTGGTCATTATAGACCTCTCTCGATAATAGGCGCAAGTGGTGTATCCTTCTCAAGGCATTTGTTAGTACAGTTTCTCAACCAAACACTGTCTAGTGATATGTCCTGCCCGCGAAGGGGGTTAAGTGGATATATCGGCGCGAGGTGGTTCTTTGATGGATTTCTGTTCAAGATTATGATCACGTGTATACTCGACTCAGGATAGTGTTTGGTGAAAATCCCTGCTTCAAGTAATGTGCTATGGTGTTTGCTGCTGAAGGCAGTGTTCATTCGGTGGGCTTCTGCAGGCTGGAAATGCACATACTTAAATCACTTTCCAGCTTTTGTAGGCAGAGGTCCCCATTAAGAGCACGTGCGTGGGTCCCCACTTTTGCGGTACAGGCACGCCGTTTGGTTGCTCGCAATATTCCAAGTTAATGGATATGTTGTGGAGCAACGTATGAAAATGTCTTAAAAGACACAATACTTTCGTTGGCGGTCTCCGTTGCGAAGCCGGCCCCTTTGTAGGAATCCCGATCCTGTTGTATTCCGAAGTCCTTACTGCATGGGTTCAAATTCCCCACAGTTCTGGAGACACGCCGTGGTCCATCATATAGATTTGGTGGTTCCATTTCGGTATCAGCTACCTCTTACCGGGGGTAGCCGAGCGCCACTACAATAACAAAATGATTATTGCATCATTTTATTCTATGGGATCCTGTGGCATTAATGTGTCCAGCCCAACAGTTGTCCCATTTTATTTTATCTGTTGTCTTATCTATGGCGTTGCTGTCATGCATTATGCAGAGCAAGCCTAGACGCTCAGTGACATACCGTCTGGCTGAGGACAGGAAACAGGTGTGCTGGCCCAATAGTTGGTTTTCACTGGTCCAGGGACTGCGACCAGCTGGCGGGGGTGCGTTTGTTGGGCCACAGCATGTGCAAAGTCTTGAGGTTACACTGGTCTGAAGTGCTTCTGTTCGTGGTCTAGACCCTAAAAGGGTGACCCAGAAAACAACGTATTTTGCCTTGAAACTGGACAAGACACCCCGCTGTATGCTGTGGCGGGGTATACCCATCAGCTCTTACGGAAAAGCTTGTTTGCTTCACTCTCCATCTAAAAGATGGTTTGCGTCCCTTTCCATCTAAAAGATTGTTGCTGCATTTTCCATCTAAAAGCCTGTTCCATGTGAAAAGGTATCCTCCTTTCTAGAAGTTCCAGACCGATGGTGGTGGCATCGTTGCATGTCCGCTGTGTGCACCTCATTGATGAGCAGCTCATTGATTAGCCTAATTAGGGATGTGTCTATCGGGGGGTCCGGGGGTGTCTATCCAGGGGAAACAGTGCCGTGCGCAGATATTACACTCGGACAAAATGGTCTGTGAGGGATGAGTTGATGGGGAAATTTAAATTGCTGGAGTACACCCACATATAATAGGCCTAGGGGCATGTGACAAACATGAACATCGGTAGGACATGTAACGTCCTTGCCCCCGCGGAGGGGGGGGGGGAGTTGTCATTGCCATCATCCTGCACTTGGGAGTCATGTAGACCTGAAGTATGCGTCTGCTTCAACACCTGCTGTGGCATAGGTAGCGGGCTGTCTACAGGAAGTTACAGTAAGTGATGTGCTCAACTACCGTTTCATCACCCAGAGCTCAAAATGGTTTCGTTATAGTACGGCAGTTATTCTTAGATGAGCCGTGTTCGTCAGAACCACAGCATCAACACAGCAAATGATCAGAACTCGCAGAGAGTCCCATCTGTGCTTGTGAAGCAATCTCTGGGCAGATAGATTGACGTCCCTACGCATACTTGCGGCGCACTTGCTGTAAGAGTTGGTGTGTCCGCCTGTTATCTCGAACTCAATGACAGGTCTCCTGCAGCGCCCGTAGATAAGGTGTCACAGGATCCATGGTGATGTAAAGAACTTTGACTGAATAGTGAAGCACATCTCACCCATGTGTCCTGCAAGTAGCTTGAAAGGAGAACCAGCTTGGTTGATGACCCCTCAGTGTGCTCGAGGACACAAGGCTTGGTAAAATGTGGTGCGCGAGTTCCTCCTAGATGTGCACGCACGCGCGCGCGCGCGCGCGCCCGCTCTCTCTCTCTCTCTCTCTCTCTCTCTCTCTCTCTCTCTCTCTCTCTCTCTCTCTCTCTCTCTCTCTCTCTCTCTCTCTCTCTCTCTCTCTCTCTCTCTCTCTCTCTCTCTCTCTCTCTCTCTCTCCCCCCCCCTCTCTCTCGCTCCCCCTCCTCTCTGTCTCTCTCTCCCCCCTAACCCCCTCTCTGTGTGAGTGCTCGTGTGTCTGTGTGTGTGTGTGTGTGTGTGTGTGTGTGTGTGTGTGTGTGTGTGTGTGTGTGTGTGTGTGTGTGTGTGGTGGGAGTCTTTGGACGGGGGTGTGTGTGTATATGGTGTGTGTGTGTGTGTGTGTGTGTGTGTGTGTGTGTGTGTGTGTGTGTGCGTGCGTGTGCGCGTGTGCGTGTGCGTGTGCATTTGGGGGTGTACCTTCTTTCAACATGCTCAGAAGTTTCACTCTGCTTGGCCTTCACTTTCGTTTCCTAATTGGATGCTCTATTTTCTTGTGGAGGGATGTTAAGAGGGTGGGGGAGAGCAGATGTTTCGGCATCATGCACGTGCATGGGATGTCCAAACCTGGTGTTCTTTCAACACCATTATCTTTCATGGAGCAAGAGTTTAGCATCTTGTTATTATCGTGCAGGAGACGTCTCTCTCTCTCTCTCTCTCTCTCTCTCTCTCTCTCTCTCTCTCTCTCTCTCTCTCTCTCTCTCTCTCTCTCTCTCTCTCTCTCTCTGTGTGTGTGTGTGTGTGTGTGTGTGTGTGTGTGTGTGTGTGTGTGTGTGTGTGTGTGTGTGTGTGTGTGTGTGTGTGTGTCTGTGTGTGTCTGGCTTTTCCCTAAGGAACAGTGAGGCCCCATGCACGGAAGGCCCAAGGCGGAGGGAGCCGGGAATAGTTAATCCCCGGGCCCACCGATCAGTGAAACTCATGAGCGGGGTGCGACACATCTGCAAATGAAGAGTGAGCCCTAAACAACAAGGATCCCCCAAAAAGCAAGATTCCCAGGGAACAATGACCCCCCCCCCCACGGGTGGCCCATCGTAGATAAACCCCCATGTATCTGCAAGGGGTACACACTTGTAAAACCCCAGGCTCTTCATTCTTTGACTTCTTCCATGACTCACCTGAATGGTTTGACATATTGCAAGACCTTTTCCCTGCCTCCACTACGAGGCGATTAATGTAGAACCAATGATAATGTACCACCATATCAGCGGAGCGCCGCAGTCAGGGACGGGTGCTTCAACTAGTGTTAGAATAAAATGTGAGCGTATCGTAACCGCACACCATGCATATGCACAAGGCACGTAGGAGTCCTACTAGGACAGTGCACTGTAGGTCCGTCAACGACTCAAAGTCACGTGCCGAGATCCTCGCCGCGCGGAACGCGGGATTCAAAATAGGAAGAACAGCTGTCGAGATGCTCCGGGAGCAGGTTACCCTCAGACGCATTCTTTGCCCCGCAGGCTTAATCTGAGAATCCAACCAGCCATTGCGTTATTAGACCAGACACTGCTCACCTCAATTAATTGACAAACATAATTGTCAAGATGAAGCTTGTGCTGGGACTCTTCGTCGTGGTCGCGGCGGTCGCGCACGTGGGTAAGTCAGCGGGATTCCTCAAAAAATCACCCCTATTTGTCCTTAAACACATAAATAGTCGTTTGGGGACCTATTCTGTGGATTCCTCATTCATGAGAACGAGGGTAGGGTCGGGAGGTTTTCGGTCTGAGAGATTGGCATCTGTGAAGTTGTCAATGCTTGCGTTATCATAGATTGTACATCACCGTATTCGAGTTAAATTTCGATATCTCTTGTAGTGGTGGGATGGATCGCACGGGCGCTGGTAGGAGCTAATCACAGGCTACAATGAGTCTGCCATGTAATAGACCATGTTCTCATAGACGGCGTGTATCGTGCTGTAGCTGGCTTATCGTCCATATAATTATAAAAATTGTGGTCCTAGTTATGGGAAGTGGTCATTTGCAATACTGGCAGTTTTACACACTGACCTTTCTATTGCTCTGAGATCCCCCCAGCTGGTAGTAGTAGGAGAAGAGCATGGTCTGGGAACTCAATCGGATGTGGTTTATTTGTAGCTGGAGATTGTGTCTCTATGGCTCAAGCTCTAAATGACAACAACAGCGCTTGTCGGAAAGCTGGTGGACAAGGCAGCTTCACAAAGACTGCCCCATATGTTATGGCCCAAACTTGCGAAAACTTGCGAGAGGAGCTTTGGTGCAAAAACTCATATCCAAGCACACAGTAAGTATTGTCACAAAATGTTCTAACCGAAAACATCTTGTGTTTGTTGTGATGCCGTTTGTGGGTGCTGTGGTGGGGGAGGGGGGGGGGGGCGAGGGGACAAAATGTGTGTGTGTGTGTGTGTGTGTGTGTGTGTGTGTGTGTGTGTGTGTGTGTGAGAAAGAGAGAGAGAGAGAGAGAATGGGGGAGGGATGTGGCTGGGTCAATGAGTGAGAGTGTCTGTGTGAGGTCAAAGTATCATTCAGCATTAAATTCTTGCTATTTTGATAATATGTACTAGGGAATTACACATCTATGAATGCTCAAAAATGGAAGGATGGACGTGCAGGTGTTGCGCAGACCTCATCAAGTTCATTGAAGCAGTACGACCCAATTTTTATGCCCTTGCGTCTGTAAAGTTGGGTCCATGTGCCCTCGCCACTTCTGGGATATTTTCAAGTTCCTGTTTTGCATTGGAAATCTGGGACCAAAAGATGCACCATTGCTAACTTATGTACATTATGTGCAGGGGTGCTCTTGCGAGAAAAACTTGAGAGATCTGGCCCATGCCTTTGCTGGCACTGACCTTCTAACATTCTATGCCAGTAAGTACTATTTCGCTGCCTAATTACTAATGACAGGCTTGAATTGAGTATCATGCATGTTGCTGCTATCAAGTCGGGTTCAATTCAGCTTGTCCTTTTCATATATTTCAGCAGCAATACCAGGCTGCGGCAATAGCACTGTTGCTGACCTGGCATTACTCATGCAGTTGGACGCGTGGCACAGATTGACTGCGGATATGGCAAGGTATGATTCATATGTGCAGTGAATGTAAATCCATAGTCTCCTGCCTGATGCTGTGCTTACGTCCATGAATGTTTGCTCTGCTGGAATCAGCCATCAGCTGAACTGCTATTGTTGAAATTTGTCTTGTTTCGTACCCCAGCTGTGGCACACTTCCTCCGTATGGTCTTTCCATTAATGAAACTGGTTTGCTTCGAACTATTTTGCCAGAATGGGATGGTAACTACAGGAGTTTATCCCTTCATGCAGGTGTTTGACCCATGCACAAAGAGCTATGGAACATGCGAAAAAGAGTTCACAGCCTGCCCAGCAAAACCATAAGCAGCCTGTGGCAAAGGGCAATGCCGCAGACTACCCTTTTTGTCACATTTTCCATACCCATGCCTATTCTCGGCTATGAAAGGCATAGGCATGCAAGCATGCATTGTGCAGGCCTACCATGGCTTTCTCAGTTCTTCCTCTGCTGATGGATTTGGCTCAAGTTGAACGGTCCTCAAAGAGGTAATCATTAGTGCTGAGTTTTGTACTTCTAACACTCCCAAACTCATACGGAGAATTGAATCCTATCTGTACAGTTGCTGTGCAGCAAGTGGACTGGACTTCCACCCATTGTTGATGCACAGGAAGTCTAGCTGGGGTCATGGCACATTTGTACCCACTGCCAGTAAAAAACACGCTGGTTTTGGTAATGGCCATCATTAGGTTGCTATACCCCAGACATCTTTGGTTGAGTAAGAAACAAGTCAAGCTTGTTGGTCCTAATCAAACGGCACTTGTGAGAAATTGTATCTCTTAGCGTGCCTGGCGTGTTTACCCTAGACGGCAACAGTCAAGGGGGTCATTGCCTAGGTGCACTGATGCTATGAATACTCTCGCAAATGTTCAGATCCACCAAAACCCCACGGCCTGGGCAGGTTGGACCCAAAATTTTGCATTTGCCCCCCCCCCCCCCCCCCCCGGTTTTTTGATATGATACTCCCAGTCCATCACAAGGGGTCTCAGGTTTCGAAGATCCTACACGTCACTAACTATAACATCTTCATCATGGACAAATTTGCATAATAGATGCGTAATTGGTGATCTCAATGCAAAGGCATGCCAGCATATTCAGCAGGCACCCCAAGGAATTTTATGCAAAACCTGAACTCTAACACTTGCAGCATGACTTAAGATCGTGTTGGTGTTGTTGCCTTCCAAGGATGTATCAGATTGTGTATGTAAGTTACGGGGGTTGAAAATGCTAAGAAGCCTCAAGTAAGCAACTCTGAAGACGGCAGGGCCAATGACGCAGTGTCTGCAAAGCAGAATGGCCAAAGAAAATTGATGCAAACAGAATGCGGTACAGGATGACTTTATTGTACCACGGTCCCAGAAAGGTTTTAAAAGAGCCTACATCCAACTTTATACCTCTGAGGTTCTTTATACCTTATGGTATCAATAACAAGTGGTGTCCATATTGAGCATGGTCCGTCAGCTGAAGGCTGGGGGATGGCTTTAATGTTATGGCTACGGGTTTAAGACCCTACGGGTAACCATAGGTTTTGACCCTATTACCCTGTAGGCTCTCCCGATGTGACCGTGGATGATTTTGAATCAGTAATATATTTGATTGTCAACCTCAGGTGTTGGGGCAATTTGCAAGTTTTGGGACAACTTGGAGGTTGCATCCCTATCATGATTCTGAAGGAGCTTCCTATATGCTTGCAAAGTCTTTTGACGAGCATGCCGAGGAGCCCTTATCTGGAGATTAATTTTCTTGAGCTTCGTGTGAGCATACATCCCTTTGAAGGTGTCCCTCTGACATAGGCCCTTCAAGCAAGAAGTTGTAATGGTTGTGCAAGCAGCATCATACCCAAAGGCTTTGATAAAGTGACGAAGATACTGGGAGTTTCGCAACTCTCCTAAAGCGTTCTGCAGCCTCTGACGGATGCAGAGGTGCACGGCGGAATTGATGCAATTGATGTTGATTATCAAACAGTACCTTTGTGAGCTGCAGCCTGCAACACTCTGGAGTCACAAGACCCTCGCAGATGAGGAGATGCACACCGTTAGCCTCAACAACTGGTGACTGAGTTGGGTCGCTAGGATACAGGCGGAGTATAGAACTGAGAGCATGTGGACAAACAATCTAGGGAACTACTCCCCCGATGTCCCTGTGGCAGCTTGTCTGGTTCGACTTTTTTGTTTCCCTGTTAATTTACAGTCTTCCTCGCGAAAGGCGCGTGTGCAACCCGCAAACTTCCCTTCCATATATGGTGAATCCTGCGCGTTAGCGCCAGGCCTCTACAGGATTTTTGCAGGAGCCACAGCTGGACCTCACCCCCCGCATGGGCCCTGCGTGGGTTGTGTAGCCCTGGCCGCCACATGAACTTGCCAAATATTGAACCAGCGTGCATATCAAATGTCAACCGCCCTAATCCCTCCGGGGGAGCACATGTTTACTGACACTGCAACACTCCTGTTGCTGAGAGCGATGCTTGTCGCCATGCCAAGAGGCTGACGTCCTTAGCTTACGTCTTTTCAAGAGCATTTCATCTGAAGTCGCCATTGGCCACCACATAATTAGGCATCATATTCATGCTGCCTTTCTATTTCGACGAAGCATGTCGTACCCCTTCCCCTGTCGTCAAGATCACGAGTGAAGGAGATGACTTAGTGCCCAGATGCATTGCCCAGAGATCCGCTCAAACGCACGGCAGGAACCTCCAAAACCATTATTAACTGTCTACCCCAGACAGCAATTTGCACACAAATTCAAAAACAGGGAAGAAAAACTCGTTTTCTTCAGCAGGTCAAAAATTCCGTGCCAGTCTATGGGATCAAGTAGGTGCCAGAAACAAATACATCCCAAAAATCTGACACGAAACAATATATCTCAAAAATCTGCAGCTTCAAGCGTCCAATCTCACATATATCTGGCATGCTCTGCTTCAGCATGCACATCCTTTCTTTGAAGCCCAAACTAGGGGTCATGTACATAGCGTAAAACACATCCGGCAGCTAGGAATCGTAGCCCTTCCTCATGTGTGCTCTTTGTTTTAACATGCCGCAAACTAGCAGCATAGTTGGAACTTTGGGACACCCCTACCACTCTCTATCCACGTCCCCCTCAAACTTTAATGGTCCCTCTCTCGCTCCCCTTTCAAACTTATGGGCGCGGAATGGCAAACGTTTTGCGAACTTGCTCGAGCCATTATTTTAAAAAAAAAAAAAAAAAAAAAAAAAAAAAAAAAAAAAACGAGGGGGTACAAAGACCACGCAACTCCGACTCTTATGTAATCGCCCGATAAATACCCACAACACGTGCAAATCAAAACTCGGCTTGTATGATCTGAAGTTGCGCGCCATAAAGGCAGCCGCTGATCAACCTGCCCTTGAACTCCGACTGGACTGTGTCCCTACCACCTCCCCTCTCGTGCCCCTTCCACCTCCCCTCTCGACCTCCCCTCTCATGTCCCTCCAATCTCCCCGCTCATGTACCGGACAGTGTCTGCAGGAATCAAATCGCCCACTCTTGAGATGAGCCACCGATGCAGTGACGCCAGTCACAACCTGTGTTACTGAGGAGTAAAAAATCGCACTACCACCCGTGCTGCCGGAGAGTCAAACCCCATTCTGCCGTTCCTGCAGAAAACGGGGGTTAGGCGTCGGCCACACATCAATGGCCAAGCAATCAAGAAGGGGGGACCCCCCTATAGCTTGAGCGATCGAGGCCGGTGCAAAAGGTGTAGTGCGAGGTAGGTGAGGAACTGGAGGATGACGTAAATGAGGACGAGGACACCGACATTCAGACCAACATTAGTGTTGATGCCCATGTACCGCATGAGCGACTCTTCCGGAGTGTTCTCGAACTGGATGTTCAGCAGCAACTGGAAGATGTACCGGAAGGGGGTTATGTAGGATATCCCCCACAACACCGGTTGCATGTCCGAGGGCTTGACGAGGAACCCGGCCACCAGGGTCCCCAGGAGGCCGTACGCAATACCCGCCACGAACGCCAGGTCCTGGTTAGGAGTGACGTACGCTGCGAGCGCCACCACCTGAATGGAAACCACGCTGTGGAAGGCCACGATGACGCCCGTCAGGACGATTGCGGAAATCGTACCACGCAATCCAATAATCGCATAGGCTAGATAGTACAGCACGATTCCGTTGATGAGAGTCGAGGGGATTGCGGCTAGCGTCTGCGCGACGTGGTACGCTGACGGATGGTATAAGTTTGATGCAACGTCGATCAAATAGAAGCGTCGGTCCGCCACGTAGAGGCTCATGTAAGCAAAGGGCAGGAGCTGAATGGTCTGGCAAACAAAGAACGTGACTGTGAGAACGTCAAGTGCCGCCACCTTCCCTGCACGCCTCCCATCAATCTCCGTTCAGCTTTCGAGGCCAGACACAGATGCTTCAAGCACACTCCTTCCCCTTCGCTAGCTACGCATCTCTTTTCTCATCGCCCCTTGGGCATATTCGACGGATTCACCCTTTCTCTACCCCCTCCCACCCACCCACCCACCCACACAACCCACCCACCCACCCACATGCACACTCACACTCCCTCTCTCCCCTCCCTCTCCCTCCCTCCCTCTCTCTCTCTCTCTCTCTCTCTCCTCTCTCTCTCTCTCTCTCTCTCTCTCTCTCTCTCTCTCTCTCTCTCTCTCTCTCTCTCTCTCTCTCTCTCTGCCTCCCCCTCCCTCTCTCCCCCTCCCTCTCCTCTCCCTCTCCCTCTCCCTCCCGCCTCTCTCCCTTTCTCCCGCCCTTTCCCCTCCCTCCCTCCCTCCCCCCCCCCCCTCCCTCCTCCCTAACTTCCCACCCTCCACCCACCAACGCCCCCCCCCCAACACACCACAAAGCACGCACCAAACGCAAATCCACATGTCTCTATCCCTCAGCTGCACGGGGTTCCCGTGCCCAAACCAGCACCGAAGCCGTGTGTGGGAAGGCCCGAGTGGGAGCGGGGGGTGGGGAGCGCACCGCTGCGGCGGGTGAGCACCCAGCCCAGGATCAGGCCCACCCAGATGGAGAGCAGCAAGCGCCCCAGCATGTCCGCAGGGTTGCGGCTCAGGCTCAGCATGGTGCGCCAGAACAGGAGCTTGGCCTGGTTCAGCCATGGCGTCGGATAGCTGCTCAGGCTGGTGGAGGGCGAGCTTCCCGCCTCGCTCTGGTCATCATCATCCTCTGCGCCTGTCGCAACGCACCCCCTCAGCGCTTCCCCTCCCTGGGAGGGGATCACCCGATCGTTTGCGGTTTGAGCCGCGGGGGAAGGGGGGGTGCTCGTCACGTGCAGTGCGGCCGGTCGCAGGTGTGTATAGTTGGGCTTGTCAAATGCAGAGAAAGTCGGAGGGGGTGAGATAGGAAAGGGGGAGGAACACAGGCACGTACGCACGCACATGCACTCAGGCACGCACAGGCACCATGCATCAAAAACACAGCGAGAGAGAGAAGAGAGAGGAGAGAGAGAGAGAGAGAGAGAGAGAGAAGAGAGAGAAGAGAGAGAGAGAGAGAGAGAGAGAGAGAGAGAGAGAGAGAGAGAGTCCCATTTGCCAAGAAACCAAAGCGCAGTGAAAGCAGACTCACTGCAAGCAGGAAAGCTGAGCAAACTTTTCTCTCTCTCCCCCCCTCTCTCCCTCTCTCCCCCTCTCTCCCCCCCCCTCTCTCTCTCTCTCTCTCTCTCTCTCTCTCTCCTCTCTCTCTCTCTCTCTCTCCTCTCTCTCTCTCTCTCTCCTCTCTCTCTCTCTCTCCCCCCCCCCCCCGCTTGCACGCGCGGGCGCGCGTGCACACACACACACACACACACACACACACACACACGCACGCACATCCAAACACACACACACACACACACACACACACACACACACACACATACCACACCACCCACCCACCCACACCCACACCCACCCACACCCTCACCCACCACCCACACACACACCCACCCACACACACACACCCACACCACACACACACACACACACACACACACACACACACACACACACACAAAACACACACACACACACACACACACACACACGAAAACACACACAGGCTGACCAGCGCACGCCCGGACTTGCTCTTCTAAGAACCAGCTGAAGGCATGGTGGTGGTGGGCAATCCAACAAGTTGGAGAATCTGCCCTGCAACAGTCATAAATGGGTGCACTGATATCAAGCGTTTCTGATAAACGCGCAGTACACAGGGAAACTGAGAGACAGAGCTCATGCCATGACGACTCCATTTTACTAACTTTGAGAAAGGAGCCCTGAGCCCTCAGCAGAGCTTTCCGCTCACACATCCTGGGTACCCTCACTCACACATCCTGTGTTCCCAGACTTCCTGGGTCCTCCCAGACATCCTGTGCTGAAACAAGGGGTTGGAGGGAGTTGGGGGGGGGGGGGGGTTGGGGTTTGTACCAGAAGTCGATTTGCCAAGCAGTCCCATGTTGGAAGGCAGAACGTCTGAGGCGAAACGCTGAGCAGCGGCTTGGACATCCTCCAAAGAGGAGAGGCCCAGGCCCTCGCTGCCCATACTGTCATGGAAACCGACGGAGACCAGGTCAAGCAGCCAGTCCGAGACCGCGCCCTGTGCCTCTGCGTACTGGAAGCCCAGGCACTGGAACCAGTGTACCGCCTGTACCGCCCCCGGGCCCGCTCCCATTTGGTCTCCCTTAGAGAGAAAAGTGAACATGTATACGTGCAGGACAGCCCCCCCGTCTATAGGGACTGCGTGCGGAACCGCCAACGAGACCCGCTCTGAAATGGTGCCTCCCCTCGGCTGCCCGACCCCCTTCACCCCTCTCCCCCTTCTCCCCATACACTTACTCCCACGCACTGTCGCGCGCACGCACCCGGTGGTTCCAAAAATTTAGTGCCATTCCTGTGTGTTGTCCCTCCAGTGCTCCCTCCCTCCCTCCCTCCCTCCCTCCCCTCCCCCCCCCCCTCTCTCTCTCTCTCTCTCTCTCTCTCTCTCTCTCTCCTCTCTCTCCCCCCCCCTCTCTCTCTCTCTCTCTCTCTCTCTCTCTCTCTCTCTCTCTCTCTCCTCTCTCTCTCTCTCTCTCTCTCTCCTCTCTCTCTCTCTCCCTCCCTCCCTCCCTCCCCTCCCTCCCCCTCCCTCCCTCCCTCCCTCCCTCCCTCCCTCCTCCCTCCCTCCCCCCTTCCTCCCCTCCCCTTCTCTCTCCCCCCTCCCCCCAACCCCCCGCCACACACCCCAAAAACACACACACCATCACACACCTCCCCCCCAACACACACACACACACACACACACACACACACACACACACACATCACACATCAAGTAAGACAAAGGAAGGCCGGGGATGCGGCAAACCTCAGATGTTCGCCCGAAGTAGAGGAGGAAACCCTCCGAGAGAACCTCCAGCTTGTCAAACATGTCCCAAATGGCCTGCCGGGGCTGGTGGATGCTGCAGATGAGGGTGCGCTGTTTTCCCGCCAGACCCCTCATGTGCTTCATCAGCACCAACGCTGCATGGCTGTCCAGCCCTGCCCTCCTCCCGCCACTATCTCAGCAGCCCTGACTGAGGGAATGCATGCATGCATGCACGAATGAATCGTAGAGGAAATGGATGCAGGTGTGAATGGATGCAGAGGGAATGAATTCATGCACGAACGGCTGTAGATGGAGTG
>KV908371.1:584480-586980 GCA_002005505.1 Botryococcus braunii
GATTTGATTCACTGCTACGTTCTTCCGCAGATACTATCTCGCTAATGGAGATCAGCAGGAGGCCAAATGTCAGACCTTTTAAGACGCCCCTACTTCTATCGCTCGCTGGCTGTATGTTGCAGTTGCGCTCGGCAATAGCTGTCGCATAACCACTCATATACCTCGACAAGCTGCTCGCGGCCACTTCGGCAATGCCAGGAACACTCCGAAACCGCGTGATTACGGAATACCCTATGGCGGAGCCACGGCACTGCCGTGACGATAGGCAATGTGCACGTGCACACAAGTGAAAACCCCAGTACTAGAAATCTCCCACCCATTGTTGCGTGAAGTTCCACCAACCGTATGGAAGCTTTTCCTTTCTCAACCGCTAGACGCGCTCTGTCATAAGCGCCTCACGTGGCCCGATTCCACCGGTTAATGGTCTCTCACGATGCGTCTATTTAGACCGAATAGACGCTAATGAACGCTCTGCACCGGAACGTGGGAGTAATTTGCAGATAACCAAGTTTCTCGGTAGGTACACCGAGCACAAGGACTCTGTTGAAACGGACATGATGCAAATTGACGTGGCCCACCGAGGGGCCTCCAGTGAGCCGCGGCGAGGCCATATTTGTCCGCGTACTGGTCAGAAAGGTGTGTCTCAGGCGCCATGTGCTTCAGATATCAGAGCGTGGCTCCGTATTTGACCACAACGAGTACTTTCACTCGCCTCCTGTACATTGCAATTCACGTCCACTCCCACAGCTGCGAGATTGGACATTCTACCGTGATCTGAAGGTGCCGTTGACGTGGGACGAGAGAAACGGCAGGTGGTGGGATCCTTCAAGGAATACATCTAAGGAACAAGGGGATGTGGCGTTCCCATGGACAGACGACGTGGAGTCGCTCACAACTGCAACCCTGCTCATGAAAGCAACTACTAACCCACTCAACACATAGTTTACCAGCGCAGACTAGAGAAAGCAACTACGAACCCACTGAACACATATTTCACCAGCAAAGAACAGGGATAGCCGCATGCTGAGGTGGGGGAAAGAATAGGCTTTACTAGGTTGTGCGTGGGATCCTGACCACTGCGCTGAGAAGGGACCAAGCTTCCAAAGGTAGGTGTATGCGACAGGGGAAGCGGGGACAGAGACTCTGGTTGAAGAAACGTTGACGTGGTGATTCCCCCAGACTGCAACCCACTTCACGGAAGTACAACTGCACTCCAGGAGGGCTCAAGCATATTTTGGACAGCGGAAGCTGGAGAGACAATAGGCTTAATTGGGCTGTGCGTGGGATCTTCATCACTGCACTGAGCTGGGATGAAGCTTCTAAAGATAGGTGTATGCTATAGGGGAAGAGGGGGAAGCGGTGACAGAGACTCTCGGTGCAGAAACGTTCACGTGCTGATTCCCCCAGTTTGCCACCCACCCTCACGGAAGTATAACTGCACTCCTTACAGGAGGGGCTACGTATATTTTGGATAGCGGAAGCTGGGACCAGCTCATGTGCATTTGTTTCACACCGATGTGCTGTGAGGTGTGACATCCTACAAGCAACCCATCCTACAAGCGGACCATCCTACACACAATTGTATCACGGCGTGTCAGAGGAGAGTGCAATATTGCAGATATCACTGGGAACTCCAGCGAGGTCACATTTCAGTCTGAAATTTGCCACGATCAGGGCCTTTGGGAAGAAATTTGTGCCAAAAAGCCACACAAATTTGACCTCGCTGTAGCTTTCAATTGAACTTCATTGAATTCAATTGCAACAGCACACCGGTGCGTTGTGAGGTGTGAGCGCCACCGTCTTGTGTTGGGCATCCACACACAATTGTATCAAATGGAGCATAGGAGTGCAGTGCAGGTTTCCTTCGCTGACTTTCCTCCACGATCAATCAAGTGCAGCTTGACAAAGAACTCTCAGCATGCACAATTGAACAAGGTGCAGCTCAGGGTCAATGATGGACAAGTTGATTCTTTTACACAAACGCTAAAGCGGAATTGACCCCTGATGCTGAGGTAGGATGGGCTCATCCCTCACCTTTGCACCAATGTTGCTGCGTAGGTCTGCCTGCCGGACGCGTCACGGCCAAGGAGCAGGGCCCCCTGTTCCGCTCCCCCGTTGATATCAAAAATACCCCAGCGGGGGGGGGGGGGGGGGAGGACTCCAACTGCTTGCGAAAAAGGGGTCCGGAAAAATGAAAGAAAAATTCGCAAAGAGGAACTTAATCATTTGTCAAAATTCAGTTTTCGAAAGTGACGGGGTAATTGCCCTTATAAGCGGGGGATTAAAGATTCTTCTCGAACCACACACCCCAGGACAACCAAATGCCACTTTCACAAATGCCACTTGATGAGGGACTCCAGCCCCAGGACTAGATGATCGGGCTCCAGCAATGGAGATGTGCGGCTCTCATGAGATGTGCAGCTCTCCTGACCAGGGCTCAGGAGCAACCACATGCTGCAGCGCTGCCGGGTCATGCACTCATTACACTTCTTCTTCTTCT
>KV908371.1:591980-594480 GCA_002005505.1 Botryococcus braunii
AGAGAGAGAGAGAGAGAGAGAGAGAGAGAGAGAGAGAGAGAGAGAGAGAGAGAGAGAGAGAGAGAGAGAGAGAGAGGGAGGGAGGGAGGGAGGGAGGGAGGGAGGGAGGGAGGGAGAGAGCGAGAGAGAAGGGGGGGGGAGAGTGAGTCAGTGAGTGAGGGAGAGAGAAAGGGGGGGGGGGAGCTTGCCAGCGAGCTGGCAGGAGCCAGTATGAACAAGGAGAAGAAGGGTAGGTGAATACCCCGCGAGGGTATGTTGGGATTGTTTAAAGGGAAAAGGGGAAGAGACTTGTGGCTGGCCAAATCAACAATCAACCACCTTCGGAAATATACGAGAGCAATACGATCAGATATCAGGACCCGGGGGCCTTGACACAAAACTTTGGGACCCCCAGGGCATGCGGCCAGAATTCCGGACAGATCTCGACATGCACCTGGACGACAATAACTGCAAGATCCAAACGTACTAAAGGACGTCGTTCCACTGAAATCCGATCTCAATGCTCTTCCCACGACCCATCTCACAGCAAGTCCCAGCCAAATTCCCACCCCACTACCCAGAAAAGGAGGGAGACAGAAGAGGAGGAGGAGGAGGAGCAGGAGGAGGAGGAGGAGGACGCGTTGGACGGTGAGGTGGCACCTGGCTGCACTTCTGATGCGCCTTTCTAAAAGTGTCACCATGGCCATATCGATGTCTTTCCGGTTCTGTCTTATGGCTTGTTCCACTTGCGCACCCGCTGTTAGAATCTTCAACAGTGCTGCGGACTTGCTCTCCAGCTCCTCCACACTCTACAAACACCCTCCAAACACTTCAGGACACCCCATTTAGCTCCCTCTCAGGCCCCATCATAGTTTCGGGACTTGTGTGAGCTTGCGCTGGGCATGCGTGCACGCACCATCCCCCCCACCACCCACCCCCCCCCCCCACACACACACACACACACACGCACGCACACACACACACACACACACACACAAACACACACACACACACACACACACACACACACACACACACACACACACACACACACACACACACACACACGCGCGCGCGCAGAAGCGGTGTAAAACACATGCGCACATGCAACTGCTGGATGAGCAAGGAGGCTGAAATGCTCACAAATGATGACGTGGGTTATACCAAGTCCTTGAGCAGGTCGGTTTGCTGACTAGTGCCCGGCGGAGCGCGAGGGGCTCGTGCACTTATGTCGCTGGGGGAGGCTTCCACGTCAACATATGGTTTATCATCCACCACTATCCTTCGTCTGGGCCGTCCAGAGCCAAACCTTTGTGGGCGAGGGACCTCCGCCTATCACAAGAGCAGGATACATCATAATCCATCCCCGTAAGCAAACTGTCAAGCATTGTCCACCAACAAGCAACTCTATCGTCATGTTTGACCATTGCAACAGATCGTCATCTGAAGTATGATCCAGCACCACTGGGATGCACTCATCCGTGGGATGCAGTTATCTGAAGTGCGATCCAGCAACAGTTATCTGAAGTACGATCCAGCACCAGTGGGATGCACTTATCTGAAGTACGATCCAGCACCAGTGGGATGCACTTATCTCAAGTACGATCTAGCACCAGTGGGATGCACTTATCTGAAGTACGATCCAGCACCAGTGGGATGCACTTATCTGAAGTACCATCCAGCACCAGATATCTGAAGTACGATCCAGCACCACTGGGAGGCACTCATGCAGGAGCAGCACATGGTTCAGGCCAGACGACTCCCTGACGGATTCCTCGCCAGAGCGCTTTGGGAACAAAGAATATAGCCAGACATTACATCTCGTGTGTGTGCCTGCGTGCGGGCGTGCGTGCGGGCGTGCGTGCGTGTGTGTGTGTGTGTGTGTGTGTGTGTGTGTGTGTGTGTGTGTGTGTGTGTGTGTGTGTGTGTGTGTGTGTGTGTGTGCGTGTGTGTGTGTGTGTGTGTGTGTGTGTGTGTGTGTGTGTGTGTGTGTGCACCCATGCGTATGTGTGCTTTGTCAAAATAATGGAAAAATACAGCTTGAAACAAACAGTTTTTGATAGGATTTGGATAATTGTGAGCAGAGAGAATAAAACTGTTGGTGGAGCAAAATCAGTCAGGCCCCTAAGCACATTGATTGCAGCCCCCTAATAGACACATCAGTCCCCCGATGTGAGGGTTTCAGAAACCTAGTAGAAATCCTATTTTAGCATGTACATTAGAAGGAAAACCTCGGACTGTACATGATTCTTCGAAGAGGGCAAGCGTTGGTTAGAAAAACATGCGAAGGCGAGACCTGGTGAATTTAAGCCAGCATCTTTGCACAGAGAAATGCCTTTGAGGAATCAAAAAGGAAGAGCTACCTTCCGAGGCTGGCCAGGAGGATTGCTTGAAGTTGCTTCTTCGCTACTCCTCGCTCTGTCACTCTCGGTCGACTGTCGAACATGAGAAGATCTACGAACCTGTCGTGGTTGTTCAAATCTTGACAGAAATACCACGCAGTTCGCAGCCCGGCACTCCA
>KV908371.1:601980-629480 GCA_002005505.1 Botryococcus braunii
CATTCGTTGATAAACAATGGAGAGGCTTCACTCTTTATTCTAAACGATGCGCTGTTGTTGTTTCGTTATTGCGTTGCAGTTCTCTTCTGACGAGCGCTGCCTGCTGAGGACGTCATCAATCAGTCAGGCCCACATTGTCTCATGCCTAGTTAAGACCGTTTGATGGGCACCTGGTGTACGTGAAACATGGCTCGGCGCCTGAGCGAGCTTTTCTGTTAGAGCATCAGTGGCCAATGGCCCTCTGGCCATGGCCCGGCATGTGCTGACACGTCGTCAGCTTTCTCAACCCCCCCCCCCCCCACACGCCCCCGGGGCGCCCCGCCCTTTGCAGCAAGTGGCTCACATTTTGCACTGCCCAAATTTGCTGATGCTGAATTGAATGTTTTCTGTTGTACACAGGTGCGAGGGAGATCTGTCCAGTGAAGCGGAATTTGCCTTCCGTGATCTTCCCCCTCTCTCTCTTTCTCTCCTTACCAAATCAATCCCCGGATTCCTCACCGACTCAATTGAGTTCCCGTGGTCGGCATCATGTTGGGGCTCAATCCTGCTGAGAACGGGATGGCGAGCACTCAGTGACTTGGCGCGTGGCTCCATGCCACTGGCCACTCCAACAAGATCACATTTCAGTCCAAACATTGCCACGTCCGGGATTATCCCGGCTAGGAAGTAAGGAAGTTGCGCGGAAAATCCACACGGATTTCATGTCCTTGGAGTCCCCCATGCCTCATGGACGATAGGCCGGCAAGAGGATTCCCCTCTGGGCTTGACCCTATTGCGCTGTCGTTTCCTCAAATCTCGGTCCCTCGGGACCCCAAAATCCACTATGTAGACGCAGTTGGACAGAAACTTCATGGACAGAAACCTATACTTGCGTGATAGTCCTAGGCCTTTCAGTTACCCCAGCTGTGCACTTTATCATGTCTCTAGTGCTCCAGCAACAATTGTACGTATTTCTGCAAGCGTTTCTTTGACCAAACCATTGTCTGTTCGATTAGCCAAGTGACGTGCCTTAAACATTTAAAGTGTACTTGAGAAAACATACGTACGTACGTGACACTGTACAACCGGATACGTACCTTATTTCTTCTCAATATACAACTGAGTGTGTGTGTGTGTGTGTGTGTGTGTGTGTGTGTGTGTGTGCGCGCGCGCGCGCACGCGCGGCGCGTGCCTACCTGCATGCTTGCGCACATGTGTGTTTGCTTCGGCATTTTATTAGTGCGCTTGTCTGTTTTGCATTGTTTAGTAAAACATGCGAATCCTCCAGCATTTCTCATTGGAGAAACTTAAAAGGTGCGTCAATTTTGCAATGGATGCAGCCTTGACCAAGAAGTTTTCTTTGCTTCCTCCTCCTCTGCTTCTTCTTCTTCTTCTTCTTCTTCTTCTTCTTCTTCTTCTTCTTCTTCTTCTTCTTCTTCTTCTTCTTCTCCTCTCCCACCCCCTTTGTATTGTGTTCATTTTGTTTTGATTGATTGTTTGGGGGGGGGGGGGGCAAGTACAGGGTCAACTCTTGCTCCTGCGGGTCCTTTCCCATCATCCTTCGTAACAACGCACATAGTCGACCGTGTCCCATACTCGAAGCCCGGTTACGTGCAATGAAATATGGCGTAAATTGTCCAGCAGTACTTCCTAGAGATCCAACTAGTCTCTGAGGAAAATTTCTGATCTTAATGGGTTCTTGAAGATTTGCCGTTTGAGGAACCAAGGTCGCTGGGAGTGAAGACTCTTCACTGAAGGGTCTTTTAGAGGGAGGTCGGCACGTGCGCCATGGTGGCCCGTTCTGCCACGTGGGACCCACCCAGCGAACAGATCGTACTGCAGCGGACCCTTCAAAATAGAAGAACGCCCTTCGAAGGGACCGAAGGACCCCAACGGCCTCTGAAGAGCTCTTCCCGGGCAATCAACAACATCTGCGCGATAAATGTACCTCTCACTCGCTGACCAAAGTATGACATCTACATACGTTCTGGACCAGACCTTCTGAGGCCAAGGTCAAGCCGTGCAGCGGGTAAGCGGAATCAGAGGCGGAGCACCCCAGCCCACCCTGCATTATAAGCAAGATTTCTTTGCCAATTGAGACAGGATTTCAATCATTATACGCAGGCTAAAACTCATTAGTTGTTCATGTTGAAGTTCTATCCTCTCAGTAGTTGTCGTCGGCATGAGGGTTACGTACGACTATGTCGATTCCCCTCTTACGCACCGATACCATCAGATTTGTGCTTGGAGGTATTTCATTCAAAA
Organism: Botryococcus braunii; assembly: GCA_002005505.1. Lineage (NCBI taxonomy): Eukaryota > Viridiplantae > Chlorophyta > Trebouxiophyceae > Botryococcus > Botryococcus braunii. The sequence continues at coordinate 604,225 of KV908371.1, forward strand.
ACCATAGACGTTTGATGGGCTTGCGTTGACTTGATCACGAGGGGGCCGCAACGTTCGCTAGTACATAGATTTGGGCCACCTGTATGAAACATGCAAAGTCGTGTTTTGCACTGTCCTGAAAGTGTGGCCTGCAGTGTTTCCTTCCTGCCTGGTCACAGATGCTCAGCACAAGGTCGTACACACACACACACACACACACACACAGACACACACACACACACACACACACACACACACACACACACACACACACACACACACATGCGCTTGCGCAAAATGCCGCATTTATGTGCCACCCCTTGTTGACAACAGGGCAGGGTGAAATCAGGACGACTGTAAGAGGGGCACAACTATCTCTTAAGGGCGATGGTGGCAGCAAAAGCAGGACGTAGTGGGAGCACACAAACATTCTGGCAGGGTGCATTCTCCTGATGAGGGGCAAAAACAGTCGAGAGAAACTTGCTGTGAAATGTGAGAACTACAAGGCAAAGTTTACCACGAGGCAGATCTTATGGTCCACAGTTGAGGGCAGAATCAGACGAGTTATGGAAAAACTTCCCCTGAAGTTCTGAAGAAGAGTGGCCAGTCTGGGGTCCCATGTGGTGTGTGGGTGCTGCAGGCACTGATGAGGGCGACATGAGGGAGGAGGATCGGGCATGGCCTGCTGTGTGTGCACCGGAGAGTTTGGGGAGGAGGATTGGAAAGTGTGGAGGCATCACCCCATCCTGCAAGAGTATGAGGTCATCAAGGATCTCGGCGATGGCGCCTTCTCCTCTGTAGGTCTTCTTGGACATTGCTTGCCCCACAAGCATCATCATCATCATCATCATCATCATCATCATCATCATCATCATCATCATCATCATCATCATCATCATCATCATCATCATCATCATCATAACCTTGCCACCACCACCAGCACCGTCATCATCATCATCATCATCATTTGCAACTTCTGCCAACTGCCCCCCCCCCCCCCAAATCCCCTGCCGCTTTTCCTAATCTGGGTAGTTCAACACTCTGGCTCTCCTCCCCCCCCCCCCCCCCGGCTCTCTCCCTCCCCCACTCTCTCAATCTCTCTCCCTCTCTCTCAATCTCTCTCCCTCCACTCCCCCCCCCCCACACACACACACACACACACACACACACACACACACACACACACACACACACACACACACACACACACACACGCACATTCACCCAAGCTGTCTGCTTCATCCTCCCCCCGTTATCCCCTCTCTGCTGGCGCCTGCCCCCTGTTTTCCAGAACCTCCCACAAAGCCTCGGAGGCAAAGGCGGGGGAAGGGTGTGGCCAGGTGGTGCTGGCTCAAAGCCGTCATGACAAGGCAAAGTACGTTGCTCTAAAGGTGGTTTTTCTGCAGTCCCCTCAAGTGATTGAAGATCCCGAGCTGTTGCGACTCCTCCGAGCGTATGGCCCCCTCCTCCATCCCCCTGTGGACCCCCTGTGTCATGTTTTGACTTCTGTACCGCAGGCCTTGGGGTTCTTTCAGAGAAACTGCGACCCATTGGGGCTTGTACTTAAATGTTCGGAGTACAAGTTTTGCGGAGAGTTCTGACTTCTGCAAAGTATAGGCATCTTTTTCATTACCAAAAACCATGAAACACAAACACGTCCACTCTCACCCAAAGAGTAATTAGCCCAGAATAAGAAAACCCCAGAGACACACGCCCCCCCCCCCACACACACACAGATAGATAGATAGAGAAGGGGGGGGAGGAGGGGGGGGAGGGAGAGAGAGAGAGAGAGAGAGAGAGAGAGAGAGAGAGAGAGAGAGAGAGAGAGAGAGAGAGAGAGAGAGAGAGAGAGAGGGGGGGGGGGGGAGGGAGAGAGAGAGAGAGAGTGGGGGGGGGATGGAAGGGGGGGCAGATGTGCAAGCTGTAGGCATGAATTGAATGGGCTGCGCTGATGCATGCTGCCAGCAGCCAACAAAAGGGGAAGCAAGAGGGGATATGGGGAGGGATCCGAGGGACGCCTCTTATGCCAGCAAGGACACCTGATAAGTGCAAAATGTGGGATGTGTGCGTGTGCGCGCGTGTTTGTGTGTGTGTGTGTGTGTGTGTGTGTGGGGGGGGGGGGTGCGCATGTGCGCGCGCGCGCGCGCGCGCGTGTGTGTGTGTGTGTGTGTGTGTGTGTGTGTGTGTGTGTGTGTGTGTGTGTGTGTGTGTGTGTGTGTGTGTGTGTGTGTTTGTTTGTTTGTTTTTCCTTCTCCCTCCCCCACAAAATTTAGGCTTCACGTCTCCATTTGTGGGCTCTGCGCTAATCAATGCTTGTGGTGAACACTCCTGTAAAAACAGGAGAGAGGATCTGGGTTTTGCCTCACACACACTGGTGGTGGTCATATGGGCAGTGAAGGGAGTCTCCTGCAACTGCTGGACCATCCAAACGTGGTCAAGTGCCTGGCCTGTGTGGAGAACAAGGCCCAGGCCGTGCTGGTGCTGGAATGGTTGAGCGGGGGCCCCCTCCTGGACCGCGTGGGACAGCTGGGGGAGACCTCCTACACCACTCACGTGGTGGCCCAAATCTTCCGCCAGGTTCCGCCCCTGCCCCTGCCCCTTGCCCCTGCCCTTGCCCCTGCCCCTTTCCCCTGCCCCTACCCCTGCCCTTGCCCCTGCCCCTTGCCCCTGCCCTTGCCCCTGCCCCTTGCCCCTGCCCCTGCCCCTGCCCCTGCCCCTGCCCCTGCCCTTGCCCCTGCCTGCCCTTGCCCCTGCCCCTTTCCCCTGCCCCTGCCCCTGCCCTTGCCCCTGCCCGTTGCCCCTGCCCCTGCCCCTGCCCTTGCCCCTGCCCCTGCCCCTGCTTCCGCTTTTTCTGTCTTTCTCTCTATCTGCCTGCCCCCCCCCGTCTCTCTCTCTCTCTCCTCTCTCTCTCTCTCTCTCCTCTCTCCTCTCTCTCTCCTCTCTCTCTCTCTTCTCTCTCTCTCTCTCACTCTCTCGTGTGTGTGTGTGTGTGGGGCGCGCGCCAGAGAAGAGAGAGAAAGAAGAGAGAGAGAGAGAGAGAGAGAGAGAGAAGAGAGAGAGAGAGAGAGAGAGAGAGAGAGGAGAGAGAGAGAGAGAGAGAGAGAGAGAGAGAGAGCACGCGCGCACGTGAGCACACCCGCACGCACACACGGGTGTGGGTAGAAGGGGGGAGAAGGGGGCACCCCAGGGGAGGTGTGGGTCGCTCATGCATGCACACGGGGTGTTCACAGATTGTCGGGGGCCCTCAGTGCACATAGCATGCACATGGGGTGCTTCACAAACTGGCGAAGGCGGGCTGGGGCGAGGGGCTTGCAGATAGCGGATGGCCTGGCGCACATGCATGCACGTGGTGTGCTTCACAGAGACCTCAAGCCCGAGAACTGCCTCTTTGTACGGCCTCCTCAGGATCTAATTTCGCAGGGCCTTATTCCCACCATCAAGATCATCGACCTGGGAATGTCATGCCTCTACGATCCTAACAAGCCCGCCATAGGTTCGTCCTTCCCCACCCACCAGACCTGCATGAGTTGGGATTGAAGAAATGCAATCCGTCCTCTCCCTCCTGCCAAAACTGCAGGTGCTGTGATCAGAGGATGGTAAGTTGAACTGCTTGCGTAGGTTACATAGGTCTTTGGAGATTAATGAGCATGCTTATCAATGGACCATGGGTTTGGAAGTTGGGACGGAAGGTACCAATTGCTTTGTACCTTTCTGCTGAATATTTTGTATGTAGCTGCAGAGGAACGGTCCTCAAAGTGGTAGACCATTGTGGGATGGACCTTCTGGAGGTGGCTGAGGCAGATCTGTAGTACATGGCCAAAGGAAATGAACGCACCATTGCAGAGAGGAAGGGGAGCTAATGGAGGACCCGGGGGGAACCGGGAGATTATTGGCGAAAGAGGCGAAAGAGATTATTGAACGAGGGATACATGGTAAAGAAAGTTTGAACACACATCAAAGAGTGAGAGAGCACGTGAGCGCATGCGGCCATGGCAAGGGAGGAGAGGGCGGGGGGGGGGGGAGAGAGACAGGGGGAAGGGGCGGAGGGAAGGGAGGGAGGGCAGCAGGATGCTAGTTTCTAAATTCGGTGGGTCTCCCTGGGGGTACCTTCAGGGCCGCTAGGGTCCCCGGGATTTGTGGCGCCCGAGATTGTGGAGGATGCACCCCATGCGCCCTCCATGGATGTTTTCTCGGCCGGCGTCATTCTGTTTATCCTGCTGGTGGGGCGTAAGCCCTTCAACCTGGATGACAGCCGAAAGCTGGTCTACACTATGAAGCCTCTCTCCTCCGCACCGGGCCTCCAGGATCCCGGTACACTCTCTCCTCCCCCTCTCCTCTCGCTGTGTGTGTGTGTGTGTGTGTGTGTGTGTGTGTGTGTGTGTGTGTGTGTGTGTGTGAGTGTGTGTGTGTGTGTGTGTGTCCCCTTCTCTCTCTCTCTCTATCTTCTCTCTCTCTCACTGTCTCTCTCTCTCTCTCTCTCTCTCTCTCTCTCTCTCTCTCTCTCTCTCTCTCTCTCTCTCTGTCTCTCTCTCTCTGTCTCCCTCTCCCTCTCCCTCTCCCCCCCCCCCCCCTCTCCTCTCTCTCCTCTCTCTCTCTCTCTCTCTCTCTCTCTCTCTCCCCCTCCCTCCCTCCCCCCCCCTCTCCCCCCCCCCCCTCTCTCTCTCTCTCTCTCCTCTCTCTCTCTCTCTCTCTCTCTCTCTCTCTCTCTCTCTCTCTCTCTCTCTCTCTTTCTCCCCCCCCCTTCCCTTCCCCGGGCGCGGGCGTCTCTCATTTGCGCTCCCCCATTGCCCCCCCCGTCCCTATCTCTCCATCTCCCCCCCTTTCTGCCCCCGCCCCCCTTGCTCCACTGTCTTTTCCTCTTCCCCTTTGCCCCCGCCCCCACCTCGCAGCTCGCGGTCGCCTGTGGCACTAAAATTCTCTTGTGGCGCGGGGTGCGTTCCCACGCCGCGAATTCCCAATCTGGTGTCCTTAATGTTGCGCATTGCGCCCTTAATGCTGTGTTGGATCTATTTCTCTCCCTCTCTACTGTTTCTCACCCCCCTCTCTCCTCCTTCTCTTTCCCCTCCCCCGTTCTCCCTTTCCCTCGCTCCTCCCCCCCTTCTCACCCCTCACTCTTCTTCTGCTCCCCTCCCTCCTCCTGCCAGCGTGGGACCCATGTGCCACAAGAGAGAAGCTGTATAGATGGCGGTGGCGTTTGCAGCATATCGGGGTTTGGCAGCGGTGCAACTCCGAGCCTGGGTCTCCAGTGGATGAATGAAAGAGTCAATGAATGAATGAATTACTGAACAAAAGAATGAACGAATGAATGAACGGATGAATGAATGAACGAACAAATGACCGAAGAAAATAAAGAAGAAACAAATGAAATGAATGGGTACAACAAATGAACGAATGGACAAACGAACGGACAAACTAGATTGGTGTGGCAGTGGGAAAAGTAGAAGTAAAGATTAAAAACGGACATTCTGAAAAGTCCGTACTGATCCAGAGCTGAAGGGAAAGGGTAGGGGACCTCAGGTGGCTGGCTTTGCCATGTGAGGCAAAGGAGCTGGTGCTTGGAATGCTAGATTATGATCCCACCAAACGCCTCACCATTGAGCAGGTCTGAACCACCCCCCCCCCTTCTCTGTCTCTCTCTCTCTCTCTCTCTCTCTCTCTCTCTCTCTCTCTCTCTCTCTCTCTCTCTCTCTCTCTCTCTCTCTCTCTCTCTCTCTCGCGCGCGCGCGCGCGCGCGCGCTCTCGCTCTCTCTCTCTGTGTGTGTGCGTGTGCGTGTGTGTGTGTGTGTGTGTGTGTGTGTGTGTGTGTGTGTGTATGCACGGGGCCGCGCACACACATCTGTGTGTCTTGTATTTTGTGTGTGCGCACCCCCGCTTGTGTTTGGACAAGAGTATGCGCGCACTCTCGCAATTCCGTTCCCGCATTTTTACTCATCGGCGGGTTCTGCTTTCCTTGTGGAGGTCAGCGTTCCGAGTCCGTCACCAGATTTTATGTGCGTGTGTTTTTTTACAAGAGTTTTGTTCTGTGTGCGTTCAGTGATGTGATCACGTTTTGCCTTCAGTTGAGCAGTTTTACGACACGCATTGTTGTCCACAGGGGTTGTGTGGTACATTATATGCTGTAATTTGAGGCCAACCTGGTGACCCCAAGGATGCCCGACGGCAATAGGTTTGGCTGACATGTGAATCATGGTGGGGGGCAGGTGGTGCAACATCCGTGGCTGGCGTCCTCCTCGCCCACCAGCATGCCATTGCCTGATGTGGCAAGGGCTGCTGCGCAGGTGAGACCTGCCTTTATCAGTCAGGCTCCTCCATCTTGCAGCAGCGCTGCCCCCTCCATCTCCATGCACGCTTGCGCGTGCGCACCCTCACATTTTACTTACACACTTTACAAACCCACACCCTCCACCACGAACCACGATCTCAACAGCCTGGTTGGGAACAAAGACAATAGCAAATAAGCGGCACACACACACACCCCCCCCCCCCCACACACACACACACACACACACACACACACACACACACACACACACACACACACACAATGAACATTAAAGAGAAAGAAAAAACCCAAAACTTGTTAAGAATCTGTTTGGGTGGCATGACACGAAGCGACCCATGGCTGAACTGATAGAGCTTGTTCTCTGTCGCAAGTCCTTTATCCAGACCAGCTTGTGACAATCTTTAAAAGAACGTAATGCCATGTGATACATAGTGCAGTGATGCATGTCAGACCTTGGCATCACTGCATATCTCCAAAGAACCAATGTGTTCACAGACGCCGCTCACTCCGGCCGCCCGTGATGCTTCTGACACCCTGCTTTCGTGTAAGTTTCTCAGGCTGGGCATCCTTTTCAAACTTTCTCTGGGTGCCACTTGTCCTAAAGGACTTTCCCATTAGTCCCTGGACCCCTTTCCTTCTCTTCTCCTTCTTTCTTTTAAACCTTTTCTCTCGAATAAAATAAGGGCGATTGCGCAGGTCGGCGAGGTGAGGAGGCTGCGGCACGAAACGCACGGTGCGTTTGCGGTACTCCCAGCAACGCGGGACGGATCCGCCCGCGGCAAGGATGCGGCTCGAAAGCTGTACTTGGCCAAGAGAAAGCCAGGTGGCCCAAGAGAAGTCCAGTCGCGGTGTCAGGTGCTTTTCCCTTCCCTTAGGAGGCTTGCTGGGGAGCCTGCAAAGCGCGCGCGTGTGTGTGTGTGTGTGTGTGTGTGTGGGGGGGGGGGAGAGGGAGGGCGAGGGAGAGGAGAGAGAGAGATGAATGACCCCTTATCACGCACACCCGTCGAGAGCACAAGCACAGTGGGTACACTGTGGGAAAGGGGAGATGATATATGCCACCACACCAAGGTCTTAACCCAGGGGTTGCAGACGACTTTGGGATACATCATGCCAGAAGCCAAAAGAGAACTTTGGACAAAAAAGTAAACCTAAAGGACATATATCTAAATAGGACGTTGATTATGGAACAACCTCCCGAAGACCTCCAGAGGAAGTGGCTTTTTGTGTGTGTGGTGTGAGTGTGTGTGTGTGTGTGTGTGGTGTGTGTGTGTGTGTGTGTGTGTGTGTGGTGTGTGTGTGTGTGTGTGTGTGTGTGTGTCTGTGTGTGTGTGAGAGAGAGAGAGAGAGAGAGAGAGAGAGAGAGAGAGAGAGAGAGAGAGAGAGAGAGAGAGAGAGAGAGAGAGAGGGAGAGGGAGAGGGAGAGGGAGAGGGAGAGGGAGAGGGAGAGGGAGAGGGAGAGGGAGAGGGAGAGGGAGAGGGAGAGGGAGAGAGAGAGAGAGAGAGAGAGAGAGAGAGAGAGAGAGTGAGAGTGAGAGAGAGAGAGAGAGAGAGAGAGAGATGTGTCCGTATGCGCGTGTGGGTGTGTGGGTGTGTGCATGTGTGTGTGTGTGTGTGTGTGTGTGTGTGTGTGTGTGTGTGTGTGTGTGTGTGTGTGATGTGTCTGTGTGGGTGCATGGGTGTGCTTAATCTCATACGTGTGCATGCATGAGCCCATTTCATGCAGCTCTGCTCAATGTGCGCCTAAGGGGCTCTGAGAGAAGGCGGGCGATGTGGGACAGGGGGGAAGAGGGATCAGTGAGGGGGCTAAACAGGATGGAGAGGATAGCGCTCTCGCTGTCAAAGATGTCGCATACGCGCCTCCATGATGCGGGCAGAGTGAAGGACGGGGCCACTCCGGACCTGTCGGTGCACTTCCGGCCCTTTTTGGACCGCTCCCAACACGGTCCCCCCACTTTCCCGTACGCGAGCGTTCATGGAGGCAGTACCGCCACAGAGGATGCGAAAGTTCAGGCCGCTATGTACTGCCTTCTATCCCCCATTCTTCTCCCCTGCCTTCTTCACCACCCATAATGTACTGCCTTCTCCACCAACCATGATTTACTGCCTTCGCCACCACCCATTATGTACAGCCTTCTCCACCATCCATAACGTACTGCCTTCTCCACCAAGCATACTGTACTGCCTTCTCCACCAACCATACTGTACTGCCTTCTCCATCACCCATAATGTATAGCCTTCTCCACCACCCGTGATGCACTGCCTTCTCCACCCAAGTCTCACTCACTTTCAAGCTGATCTCCACCCCCATCCCCCCTTCTCCACCGCTCTCTCGCACCTCATCAGGACAACCAGCGCTACTTGCTGATGCCGGAAAACATGGTCACCAAGACGGGGACAGAGCTTATGTCTCCCCTCCGGTTCGGTCAGCAAGGTGTTAGTGGGGCAATGACATGAAGCTTCATCTCTATTATCTTCATAAGGATGCTTCATCCGCAGAGTGAGGGCATGTGAGGGCATGAGAGGGCATGTGAGGCCATGTGTGGCCAGGCTGAGAAGTAGAGCACCATCCTTTGATGTGGAGGACGTGAGGGCTGGCTCATGGTGGGACGGGCTGTCAGAGAATGGGGAAGGATGGGGGAAAGGGGAAGAGGAGGAGGGGGAGGAGGTGAACGTGGAGGCGGCGGAGGAGCGATTAGGGAGGGAGGGAGGGAGGGAGGAGGACGAGGAGGTTTGGGTTGCCAGAGGAAGGGGTGGAGGATGTGGGGTAGGGGAGGATGGGCAAGGGGAGGGGGAACAGGGATGGGTTGGGCAGAGAATGCTGAGGGATGGGGAGCAGCGGAAGGGGGACAGCCGGCTCTGGAGGAGGAGGAGGAGAATCAGGAGGGATGGGAGGAGCCGCAGGAGGACAGCGGGATAGGGTGCTGGAGGAGGACAAGAAGGAGGAGGAGGAGGGAGTGAGTAGAGGAGGAGAATAGGAGGAGGAGGATCATTAGGAGCAGGAGGAGTGGTAATTGTAGCAGTGAGTGGAGGAGGAGCAGCAGACCGAGGAGCAGTAAGTGGAGGAGAAGCAGCAGGAAGAGGAGCAGCAGCAGGAGGAGCAGGAATTGGAGGAGCAGTCGGAGGATGAGCAGTATGTGGAGGAGGCGTAGGAAGGAGAAGAAAGAGGAGCATGTGTAAGAGGAGGGCAGGTGTTGAACGAAGAGATTTGTGGTGGTGGGTGCAGGGACCAGCTGCGGCAGTCAAAGAGCACTTCTGATTTGGCCAGAGTGGAGGGGGACGGGGCCTGTCTCCCTCCCGGCCACCTGCTGAGGGCTATAAAAGGCAGCTTTCTGGACCTGCTGACCTCCCAGGACTCCCTTGGGGAGTCCGCTGATGATAGCAGGCCAGTTCCGGCACCCACTACTGATACACTTCTTTTCCTTTCCTCACCTCCACGTGCCCTTACAAATCAAAACACACACACACACACACACACACACACACACACACACACACACACACACACACACACACACACACACACACACACACATGAGATCCTGGGGGAAATGAGGGCAAAATAAGTTTCTGGGACACCAGGAGATCGTAAAATGTTGTGAAAATGTGTCCACCAATCGTACAAAATGCTAATGAGATGTCCACCTGCCAAACATTTATTCATAGAACTACCCATTAGTTCAGCTATCCAGTCCTCCTGGATTCCACTGCCACTTGTATCCATCAGCAAAAACGAGTTCAATTTGGCATTTATTTGCCCTGACTGCGGTAGAGTTATACTTGTATAGCTTCACACTCTGCCTGAACCTCACTGTGGCGAATTTACTTGAGGGTCTGGGAAGTTTCCAGTGGAAACCCTATGTGAGTCCCTGACAGTGGGAAGACATAATCCAGGGGCTGGAGTCCTCGCGTGTAACCCAGACTGAGGAAGGAATTAGAAAAAAAATAAGGCGCAAAACGTCCCTCTGGAGTCTTGACTGGTATGGGATTTTAGGACTGGAAATGCCCTATTTTGGAAAACGCGAGTACAGTTAAAAATAGAAATGTAGTGCCGGAGAAATCTTTTGTGGGCCCCCTGTTGTGGTATGGGGGTGGGGCTGCCGTACAATGATGTCGGGACGCATGGGTTTTCCAACACTTTGACAAATTTTTTCTTGAAAACGAAATGAATCAAGACCTGGTTTGGGAGGCATTGCAGGAGGGGGCCTCGCAGTTTTGCAAGCATTTCGATGGGGAAGGATCGGTCGCAGCATTCTTCAAGAGACCGGGGAATCCTGGTACCCACGACATCCCAGTCCCCAAGGGTACCCAGTGGGGGCCAGGCAGCCTCCAATGCTCCGTTGAACGGGACTCAGCAGCAGCGGTCTTTGCTCTACAGTCCTGGCTCCCCTGTGGGGCACCGTGGGCAGCATCAGGGGATGGGGGACCCCTCTCGGAATGCCTTGGCCCCGGACTGGTCGCCGGCGGGGACCGGAAAGGTTCCGGATGACATCTTTGAATGCTGTACAGATAAGTCAGAGGGGCGCCATCACGGGAGTAACAACATGAGTCAGTGAGCCCTCCCCCCTTAACCCCAATCTTCCCAGCTTTGGAATATTCCCCGCCAGTCCCCCCCCCCCTCCAACACTTCTTTTAGTACTCTCTGACCAGTAAGAGGTGCATTCGCGGGTTTCAACTATGGTTAAAGTGCCTCAGCTTGGATGGCTAGCCTGTGAATGACGCCGTTCGTTCCTTCCAGCCTTCCGCCATTGATGAAGGTAGTGGCGCCTTCGGGTCTCCTCTAGGCCTCGTTAAGGCTGAAGGGAGACCCCAAAAATGGCCCTGAAAGACAGACCCCGAGGGAAATATGAGTTTATGATCTGTCGAGGGTCTCGAAACCCGAAGGAGAGGTTTTGGGGACTCTGAGGGGACCTTCAAGGGACACTGTGAACACTTCAAGTGGTCCCATGAGAGACCCAAAGGGCACATCCAGGAGACCCTGAGGAGACCTCACCCAGATCATGAGAGGTGTTGAAAAGGCTTTGAGGGGTCCCTGAGGCTTCTTGGGTGGGGTCGGGTCCGTGAACTCTTTCTTGAAGCAAGGTTGTGATCCCTTTCTGGATTGCTTAAAGTTTGTTGTACGATGGAGGTCAAACATGGAGGGTCCCAATATCCCGAATTTCTGAGATTGGTTGCGCTCAAGTTAATAGCACACACATACATGCGGATGCGTGCGAGCACACACACGCACACACACACACACACACACACACACACACACACAGGCTTAGACACACGTGCACACACACACACACACACAGACGCGCGCGCGCGCACGCACACACATACGCATGCGTGTGCATACACATACATGCGCGTGTTCGCGTGCAGGTGCATGCCGGGGCATGATGCGCTCTCTCCCTCGCTCTCTCTCCATCTCCCCCCTCTCCTTCTCTCCCCCCACCCCGCCCCCCACTCTCTCACAGTGCGCAGGCAAACACACACCTTCAGGTGCACGCGAGTACGCGCAGGTCTACAGAAGAAAACGTGCAGCTGTCGCTAAGGGTACTGGCCTGTGAGGTTTGGAGGGTTTTGACATACATGTGTGTGAGTGTGGGCTTGGGAGGAGTGTGGGAACAAAGGGTGGCTGCAATTGCACACAGGCAGGCATGTGTAACAGGGCAACTGGTGCCGAGGGCTCGTCATGGAGCATTAGGAGCTTGTCCTTGGCATTCAAACCAAAATGATCTGAGTAATTTCAGGGCCTCTTTGCAGGAAATTGCTCTTGAATGGAGTGAAAACGGGGACGGTCTAGGAGTGGACGTGGAGATAGGTGTGGATACATGTGCACCGCCATTGTGGTTTCGTCATCCTCAGTTGACGGCATCCTGTATCTGAAGAACTTGCTCTGATCTGCTTCGCATTCAAAACCCCCCTTCGGCTTGCTTCCAGGACAGCTGTGTGTGTGTGTGTGTGTGTGTGTGTGTGTGTGTGTGTGTGTGTGTGTGTGTGAGAGAGAGAGAGAGAGAGAGAGAGAGAGAGAGAGAGAGAGAGAGAGAGAGAGAGAGAGAGAGAGAGAGAGAGAGAGAGAGAGAGAGGGAGGGGGGGGGGGAGAGAGAGAGAGAGAGAGAGAGAGAGAGAGAGAGAGAGAGAGAGAGAGAGAGAGAGAGAGAGAGAGAGAGAGAGAGAGAGATCCCTGCGTGCGCATCAGCATATGCAAGGACATAGAAGTGGTTTGAAGTAGGGCAAACTTTGGTGTTCAAGGAGCTCACTGGGATGGTTATGAGAGGGGGCCGGTCTGAGAGAGGCAGCCTGCTGCGGAGAAGCACCTCCCTGTTATGCATTGGACGTCTTTCTCGAAAAATTTTCCCACTCGATCGATTCGAAAATAAGTAGTTTAGTAGAAACCAGGCCCGGTATCTTGGAACTGAGCTGGTTTGCATTAGAGTAGTGGGGGCCTGCCTGTCTCCGAACACGCTCCACAAGTGACTATGCGCTGCTTGCAAGTCTTCAAGTCGGGTATACAGGGCTAGGGGTAGCATGGGACTGTGGTTGCTGGGGTGGTCTAGTACACCTAGGCTGCTAGACTGTCATAGTAGACTGGGGCTGTAGGCAACATGGTACAGCCTGTATAACCTAGGGTACCAGGGAGAGCATGGGCATCGATGGTGTGGCTCTACACACCTAGGCTCTTCTAGGCGATTATAGGACATTTTGCTGTTACAACACACCCCTGCGCTGATGAGCTGTTGTGACACTCCTTGGCGGGCAGGCTGTCATAACACACATCTAGGCTACTAGGCTATCATCGCACACTCAGCCTGCGGAGCTGTTACATCACGCGTCTAGGCCAACTGGGCTACATCGCATAAGTAGTCTGCCGGGCCGTTACATCAGGCATGTAGACCACTAGACCGTTATCACATACCTAGCCTGCTGAGTCGTTACATCACGCATCTAGGCTGCTAGGCTGTCATCACATACCTAGCCTGCTGAGGCGTTATATCAGGCATCTAGGCTGCTAGGCGGTATCACATACCTAGCCTGGTGAGCCGTTACATCACGCATCTAGGCCACTAGGCCGTTGCGCCAGGCATCTGGGCTGCCAGGCTGGTATCACACCCCTAGTCTGCTGAGCCGTTACACGAGGCCTCTAGGCTGCTAGGCTGTCGTCCCACACCCGGCCTGCTGAGCCGTTACGTCAAGCATCGAGGCTGCTGGGCTATTGTGAGCCACCTAGGGCTGCTAGGGATGTGTCATGGCAGGAGCAGTTGGTGGATAGAACCCTTTATCCCGCTGGGGAGCAAGGCTGCTGGGGTTGCTGTCCGGCTAGGTGATAAGCGTGTCACTCTGCTAGGAGGGTACTCCATCTAGGGCGCCGTTTGGTTGCACTGACCACGTGGAGAGGGCTGGTATGCCATGCCCAGCTGGGACACCTGCAGGCACATGCACGCCGCAGTTTAAGGGCAGGAGGAGGTTTGCTGTGAGCTGCCACAAATGCTGCATTGGATTCGATCGACGCTTGTGAAAGCCAACAATATTGATTCATGTGGTCTGAGGTTATGATACGAGCTGGTTCCTATTGCACGGACGAGTCCTGTTGAGGTTCGTGATTCTGCTGAAGCTGTTGAGCCTGTCTGCAGGTCTGTCATTGATATTCGTATGCAATAAATATCAAGGGACAGGCCGCATAGGTCCGTGAGTGTTCCTCTTGTACATGCTTTATACGCATCCCATTAGTAATAACGGGATATCTTGGCCTGGCGGGGGGGGGGGGGGGAGGGCTGACATGACTATTACTGTGGGCCGACCCCGCGGGTGTAGACCTACTGAGAGCCTCAGTCTGAGGCCAGCCGAGACATCCGTTAAAAAGGGTTTGCATGCCATCTTGCTCGTGCTGGTCCATCTCGGAACATAGTTATAACTTACGAAGTTGTCTGTAAAATAACATGAAATGTACAGGTGTCATTTGCACCACCGGAGACACAGAGATTTTAGGAGTAGACGGTTGGAGAATCCTTTTCTTGTCTCTCGATTGCGAGTTTGTGCGCAGGTCTTGCAACACACGTTGTTGCAACTAAGTTTGCTGAAGCTGGTGAAGTTCGGGTCATGTTTGTATGTTCGGTGTATGTATGGTCACCCAATGGATCTTCTCATCGATGGGGAGCGTAGACATTCGACTATAGTTGTCTCTTACTGGCTTAGCATTAGCCGTTCTTTCATTGGTGCTGGAGGGGCTAAATTAAAAGTCCCCAGTAGACTTTGTCCATTGGAGGGGACCAGAGAGACGTTCCATTAGGGACCGAGAATCCCACGGAATGGGGCTCCCCTCCGTCATTATGCCTGTTACCCACTTTGACCGCTTCATGAATTGAGCTGGTTTTTTAATTGAAATTCATGGCATGCGCATGCCATGAGTGTGCGCACGGAGTGCTAGGTTTTGCTTTGCAGGCATTTTACCTGTAATAAAGGAATGCGGTGGACTTTGAAACCGTGGTAATCTTAACGTTGAGTTTCAGTTGGGAATGTCTGGGACACTACCTCGAGCTCGTTCGTCCAGGGTCGTTACTGCATGTACATTGGTAGCATCCAAATCACCCCCCCCCCTTCGTTATGATTCGTGTGCAGGTTAGCGCATATGCAGAGCCACCAGCCCGTACATCTGTGTAAACCAAAGAGTTACAAGTTATTGCCTCTCCATCTGGAAGAACGAGGTTCCCCCTGACCATTTTTCCGCCTCTGTGTCATGCATGCAATGACCATGTGCACGTAAGCAGAACATGTTTTCGTGACAAATTAGATGTTCTAGCTTCTCCACAAATAGGGCCTTGCTTATTCGCAGCTTGTCCAATACCAAGGCATACCGACTACAACTATACGGAACATTTCTGCCTCAGTGGAAAGCTTAGTCCATTTACTATCATTGCTCAGTTAATGGTCCTGGCCACCAGCTAAGTTGCTGCCAGCTGGGTCAATCTCCCATGGTAATGCGCATAGCTGACGGCGGAGCATGTGCCACTGGAATCGATGCCCAAAGTAAATCAGATCAAGTTTGGCCAACGCTTTGGGGTGTGGGGTCTCAGGTGTGCGAGCCTGAGACATGCTCAACTGAGTTATCCACTGGTGGAAGTATTATTACTCAGGAAGGTTAATGCCTGCCGATAAACATCTGGTGCTGGATGACCCTCCACAATTAATCAGTACGAAGCACACCATAACAGCCCGGCTTGCCACAAAACCCGGGTGGCCAGAAGGCCGTCGCTGGTGGACAGGCGCCTTGAGTCTTACAGTTGATTAGACCTTGCAACTGCCCATCCAAAAACCCGAGGCACCACCCTAGTCACTCTCTGAATGAGACAACATAATGCATGACGAAGCAGACTCTACACGGCAACCATTTACATCAAACTTGGTGCATACATCTAGATTAGGGGCAGACGTTTCTAATCCCTACACACACACACACACACACACACACACACACACACACACACACACACACACACACGCGCGCGCGCGCGCGCGCGCGCACGCACACGCACACGCGCGCGCGCGCGCACACACACACACACACACACACACACACACACACACACACACACACACGCGCGCGCGCCCCCTTGTGCTAGCGCATCACGAAGTATGATCACATAGAATATGCCATGCATGGTCATGACCTACCCACTGATCAGGCCCCTCCCCGTCCCATTCAGACTCCAGGAGGCAAGTTTTCATTGGATACGGGAATATATGGAAGCATAAGGGGATAGAACTAAAGGCCCTTTTCCCCCATGCTAAGTCAGAAACATTTGAGTGCTTACAAACATCGATCTCATTCCCAGTCGCCTGCAAAGGCAACCATAGGGCATCCGTGCGCTTGTTCTCCGAATCCGTTTAGCGGTAGAACCCTGCCCTTGTGCGTGCTGCAGAGCACAGTCTGCCCATGTACCATATGTTCAGGAATACGTGCTGTGACACATGATGCAAATCATCTGTTCAACAAAAAGTGCAGTTGTTTACAAGAAAGCAATTGTCTTTTGGTAAATATATATTTTTTTCAATTTGCAAGGAATGTTGTCATCCGGTCAAGGTGGACTTTATACGACTGTTGGAGACATATATGCTAGTCTTAACAATGCACATGTTTGCTACACCTCTTGCTGCCACAAAATGCTCCACCTCTTGTCACAGCGCGGGCTTGGCTGATTAAAACGCTAATATCAGGTGTTTGCATACGCCTACTGGCTCTGCAGAGACTTCAAGCCTTTTTTACCATAGGAGGTATTCCTACTTGCCGGCTTTTAATTATCATGCCACTGCATCAAGCATCCTAGTGAGAGGCTAACGCAATCCTGCAAAAAAAGGACAGAAAGGCAGAGGTCAAGGCTGCCTTGATGCGCATGCATGCTGACCCAAAAAGAACGGTCTTTACATGCATTCACATGTTTCTACGTTCCTAAAAAGCTGCCTCCAAAGCTATATATAGCTTTGGAGGCAGCTATACATGCCCGTATGTATGCCCCCTAATCACATTCATGAAGGTTCTAGGAGGAACAGTGAGAAGCAGCTGCAGACGATCATTGCATCCGATCGGTGAGCAGCACACAAGAGGAGGCACACAAAGATATCTGTCGTCATATGCCCAATGTACTCTGAAAAGATTCCAGTGGAGAATTCCCCACCAGATACCTTAGAAAGAATTTCAGATATGTCTTATAAAAGCACCAGAGATGTCAAGTTTCACTGTCAGAGTTTCTTCAAAACTCCGTGTCTGATCACTCCATGCCTTAGTCGCAGAAACAACCTGGGAAAGTGACCAAGCTTTGCATGTGAGAGGCTGCTGGAAGGGCTCGAAGCCAGTGCCCGCCCTTCTAAATAACAATCAAGCCCCTTGGAAAGTCTTGCGTTGCACAATATCACATGCATCAAAGGCTTCCACATCAGGATTTGGCATTGCTCCAGGGTCTGCGAATTCCTTTCCCACACAGGCAGAAGGGGACTTCCTTTCCCACATCTTTCTTCCTCTCCCATAATTGAATTCTTCAAGGGCTTCCAGATGAGTCTTGTTGGAAAGCCCTGTGCTAGTGGATGACGTATGTTTCTTTGCAGGAACTGATCACAACCGCAGTCAAACGGTTGTGCTTATATAACATTTAGCAAAGAACAAACTCTTTTCTGCTCGCTAATGCATTGCCTCGCTGCCATACGAATCATGAGATTGTCATCTCCTAATAGACTCGCTCTCAGGACATACACCTCCTACGTGCGCATAATAAAGCAAAAATGAACTTCACAAGATTGCCCTCTCCAGGGAAGTCGATCACGCTTGGGATGCCGAGTCAATGTCAGGATTAAGAAGTTTGAGAGCTTCATTCACATGAGGATGAGCGTGACTACTGAGCCCGGATGGACAGAACGTTGTGAAGTTCCTCTAGGAGTTATTTTTCCCGTCAGAGATGGCTAAGTCTGGGAAAAATGACGCCCCCAAGTTCCAGAGGCGGGGCAAAAAGTCCCGCTGTGGGTCTTTCCCCTGTTGCAGCAGGAGGTGCTGCAGGCCTTCCTCAACCCGGTTGCGGATCAGTGCGTAAGCTGCCACCATCTCCTCTGTAGTATCCGTCAAGCGTCCTGCATCCACGGGCTCCAGAAACCTAGCCCACCAAAACAACTCCTCAATTATGCCCACTGACATCACTGATACTGTGAACATCACCCCCTCCTGGTCTCTGTGTCTCTCTCGCCCCGCACCCTCCCCCCCCCCCCCCCACACCCACACAAACACACATGCTTCCAAGTCAGTGGGCGTAAGTCGCCCCCCCCCCCCAGGGATACACACAAACCTACCCATCCACGTTCCCACTCATCCCTCCAACATTCCCCCCAAACAAACACACACACACACACACACACACACACACACACACACACAGATACACACACACACACACACACACACACACACACACACACACACACACACACACAGGTATGTGCGCATGCGCACATGAACCTATCCGCCTCTCCTGAAGTCTACTTGGATTGAATTGAACTGCATTTGACGTCAATTGTTGCTTGGCAGTTTGGCCGAATGTTCCCTCGACCATCACCGTTCAAAAGTGCAGCATCTGCGATAGGCAACGGGGCAACGGGGAAAATTCTTCCTGCTCCACTTGGGAATCAATAGTAAGTGATATGAACGTTTCTTTACCCATGGCACTTGTAACACGTGCTTCTGAATGAAATTTCCTCAATCAGAGGGATCTGCAGTGTCTGGTATCAGCAAATGTCTCCACAAGAGTATTGTCCAAATTTGCAGAGAAGGCACCATCAGTATTTGATAGACCTCAGAGAGCCAGGAAGGAAGAATGACGGACAGCAGGCAGCCGGGATGGAAGGAGGGACAGCAGGAAGCAGGACGGAAGGGAGGACGTTCCTTCCAGGACCAGCAAATGGGGTCGAGGACAAGATGAACCAATACCTGAAGTACAGGCGGGTAAGATTGGGAACCGGTATAAGGCTAGGCAGCGGCAGCCCTGGAAGCCGGCTGATAGGAGCCACGGCCTCTTCAGGCTTCAGCTCCGGTGCTATCATATTGAGGATCTGGCGCGCCATGTCTCCTAAGAGAGGAGTGCTCAGAACCTGGTCAAGCACCCGACGCAAGCCAGATTTGTCACCACCCAGCCTAACCATGCAAGTGGCTGGCAGAGCTGCAGATTCGTTTTGCCCTGCCTAATGCCTGGCTGTGAAGTGGGTGAGCCTACTCTTTGCCTTAAAGGCTTCTCCAAAAAAAAAACTTTTGTTGCCTGTCCCAATGAAATGCAAATGACATATCAAAATTATTTGACAACACAGGGAGATATACCAGCATTGGACAAATAGCTGATCCCAGGCAAAAGGATTTGGTGCTGCAGGCAGAGACCCCATGGTGAAGACTGTTCTGTGGGGAGCCCCAGCTGACGAGGTGGCCTAGCAGGGGATCAGTACTCCGGGCAAGGGTGAGTTGGAAAAGGGGATCATGTGGTAAGGCAGGTCTAAACATGCCAAGCAGAGGATGAGCTACCCAGGCAGGCAGCAGGTGCCCAGGGGATTGGGAGGACCTAGCTGTGCTCGAAACCCAGGGACAGATGTGTAACTGAGGAGGTACCCAGGCAGGGGCTTGAGCATTCAGGCAAGCCTAAGCAGGGGATTCGGGACCCAGACCATCGGGATCCCCAGGCAGGGATTACTACTAACGATATAGCGTGAGAATGACGTGTTCACGCAGAGAGGGGCCCAGGCAGGTGAAGAAGGACCCATATGAATAAGCTAAGCAGACAGGCAAGATGCCTGTCTGCTGAGGCATCAGGTACTTAAGAGGCACCCCAACCTAGAAAGTGGCAGGTAATGAAAGGGACTATGGAACTGACACTGGATAGGAGTGGGGACATGGAGAGAGAGAGAGAGAGAGAGAGAGAGAGAGAGAGAGAGAGAGAGAGAGAGAGAGAGAGAGAGAGAGAGAGAGAGAGAGAGAAGAGAGAGAGAGAGAGAGAGAGAGAGAGAGAGAGTACGTGTGGGTGTGTGTGCATGCGCGAGCGCGATTGTCATTACATACAACTTACTCATTGCAGATCCTAATAGTGCCTGATGAAAAGGCAATCAATAGCGCTGTGTGTGTGTGTGTGTGTGTGTGTGTGTGTGTGTGTGTGTGTGTGTGTGTGTGTGTGTGTGTGTGTGCACATATAAGCGCAATTTGAGAGTTAAGCCGTTACCTCGTCAGCTTCCATCATGACATCATAGGCATCGTCACCCCCCACGGCAGCAAAGGGAATGATAATGGCATTGCACCTGGCTGCCATCCGGATGAAGTCGGGTGTCTCTCTCCACTTGAGCGTGTATTTTTCATCTTGCCGCTTGTTCACCTGTACCGCCAACCACCTTGGACATTGCAAAAGTGAACGAAACTAAATCCCTGAAAGTGAACAAATCCTACTTTCTTAATATCGTACTTTCTTAATATGTCTGTTATTCCCCCGACATTGGTGGCTGATTGAATGGGCTCACCAGCCGGCTATTGTTGCTGCCGATTTGGCGAGTGATACAATTCACCAGCTTACAGGTGTGGGGTGTCAAATGGGCACACAATGGATGCAAATGCGGGAGTTGACTGCCGTTAAGTAACACTTGCACCAGTAAATAACCAGGTATGTTCTTATGTTGTGATGCATGTCACAGCAGGAGGCATCTGATAGTGCTCTGGATATTCTGTTGCAGAACGTGAGGACATCTGGCGTTGCCTTGAAAATTTTGTAACAGCAGGACAGGTTATCTGGTGCAGCTTTTTACAACTTGCAACAGTAGTTCAGGGCATTTGGTGTTGCCTTGAACAGTTTGCAGCAGTTTCATGTGGTGTTGCCATATAGGAACCACAGTTCTCCACTTTTGATAGTGTTTATAGTTTCCAAGTGCCCCATATGCTGCTTTCTTCATTGCAAAAGGGTCAGGATGCGACTCAACAGTCTGGTCCAGCTTCGCAAGTGTATTGCACCCCTCAAAACTTCTTACAATCTGGCTGCTCAAGCGTTCTTGAAGATCACGTGTGTACCAAACGGCAGTCAAAACTCAAACTGCATTTTCGTAATCTGCACAACCCTTCGCTGGATTGTAACGGTGCTCTGTGGCAACATTCCCTTTTAGCCATCAGCTTCTACTATAGTTTGCGCTCGGTTTACCTGCTTTACCCATTACAGCCCTGTAAATACTCTTCATCAACCCCATGATTCCCCGGGGTTCATCAATCTTCCCATGCTGCTCTTTAGCTGCCTCGCCCATCAAAACGGGCCGGAAGTGCACGTGCCATCAAGGATGGCAGCACCTGCTAGAGACCAGCATAGAGGACAAAGAGAAGGGGAGACAGGGGGTTGGAAACAGAGGAGGAAGATTGGAGAGGAAGGGGATCACCTCTTTGGCCCCTCCGGGAAACAGAAGAACTGCTTCGCCATTAGACAAGAGGCGGTACATCTCCATGGGGGACGCTTTCACGGCTCCGTACCTTTCAAAAATCTGCCCTAAGGGCCCTCTCCAGTGTCCGGGGTGAGCCAGTCCCCTCACCTAAAGAAAGATCCCCAGACCAGAAAAATGGGTAAAAGGGAGTCTTGTCACCTTGGCTCCTATTAGGCTCGGACATATGCCATAGTGGCCGGCTTCATCCTCCTTGGAGTAACACTCCATGAGCCATGGTCTGCTGGGGGAAGAAAAGCAATTCCCCGCCTTCCCAGTCGCACAACAAAATAATAAAAAAGATAAGGCTCCTTCAACACATCTGGCACAGCCACAGACCTCCAATGTTGTACCCTTGCAACGGAACACCCAAACACTGTAACTTCCCAGACCGACCCCAAAGAGGTGACCAGCATTGTGTCGTATGAAAGAGGGGTGGTCTGGGATACAAAGGTTAGGGTGTTTCGCTAATAAGGTACAAAAGTAGGGGCCCCAATGACACCCGTCCATTTCTCCTTCTCTACGCCTTTTGGATGTTTGCCCAACCCTATTCATTTCCCTGAAGAAACAGATGTTGTTCCGGTAGACACAGGAGGACAAGCTCAGTTGGCGAAAGCCCCACCCCCAAGTACTACCCACCAAACCCACGCCCAAAATACCCCCTTTCCCTCCCTCAGAGAGAGAGGGGGGGGGGGGAGGGAGAGGGAGGGAAGGAGGGAGGGAGATATATATATATATATATATATATATATATATATATATATATATATATATATATAGAGAGAGAGAGAGAGAGAGAGAGAGAGAGAGAGAGAGAGAGAGAGAGAGAGAGAGAGAGAGAGAGAGAGGGGGGGGGGGGAGAGAGATGTGTCACTGCAGCATATGGCTCTGGGTGCAGGATGTCTGATTGGACAAGCAGGCGGCACGCATCTCAATGCTATCCGCTGCAAAAAAAACTAGGGAGCACTTGGGGCGAAGGGTGGACTCATTCCTCACACAGAGGTTTAGGAGAATATGGCAACTTAATATGTGCTCCATAAGTCACCTTGGACCCCCTGAAGCAAAGCTTTATCAGAGGAAGACATTAAGGAAGGAAACATTGGTCGTGGACCCCATATCACGTAAGCGATTAGGAATTAAGACGCTTGGGAGGTTGGTGCTGTTAAACTTACCTTGTAGCCCCTGAGGTACAGCTCAACCATGAGGAAGGTCAGATCGTACAGGCCGTACAGAGTGTGGTTGCCTACAAACAGGAGAGGCCTCCGCGGTCCGACAGGCAAGTGCTCCGTGCCTTCCACCACTGGAGACGTGATAGCCCTGGAAAATCCCTTTCAAACTAAGGCCGAAGGTTGCATCAAAACCTTGAGGATCACTCACTCCAATGATATGAGACAGCAAAAAGCAAAGATTTTTGCCACTGGGGTCCTCTGTGTTCCTTGCTTTCCTGTTTAGTGTGTGAACCTGATGGCTTTAGTAGTTGCATTTATCATCTATCTCCTGCATCACACCCGCTGCCACAATCAGTCTCACACAGTGATACAGCTCCATACGCATGCTCATATTATCCTTAATCTTCCCCATACCACTTCGAGGTTGTGGGCAAACGGTGAGAGCGTCCCCTTTTAGAAGATTCCCCTGATAGGAGTAGGACTACATCACATGTGTTCTTTTTGAAACTTCAGCCTCATTATTTCATGCATGGTGATAGATGCAATGATGAGGCGAAGGGGATATCACACATCTGCAGGAAAATAACAGGAATCAATGGGGTCAAACAACAGAGAAAGCCAGCACACCTCAGTGGGGCCACCATGGCTGTGAGCTGCTCCAACTCATGATCTAGAGGGCTCCACTGCGAAGTGTTGCCCACATCACCTGCGGCGATGTCTGCCGTCGCTGGCCTCCTCCGCCTTGGTTTCTTTGGCCCCGCCCCCGTCCCCATCACGCCCGTAGCTAAGCCAGAGGCCACCGGGGCAGTTCCTGGCGAAAAGCCATACTCCACTGCCCCCTGTGCCTTCTGCTCCGCTACCGCTTCAGTCTGCCCATTTTCGCAGGGGACTCCCGGGGTAAGCTGCTTGTCTGCCTTTCCGTTGCCCTGCCCTGGCCGAAATCTAGGAGCAGGAGCAGGATCGGTTTCCCCTTCCCCGCTAGACCGCTCCAGAAGCGCAACTGTTGTGACGGGCGACAGGTCCACCTCTGCGGGCAAGGCTGCCACGTCCTTGCCCTGGCTAGCCCCTACTGCGGTGCCCTCAATTGAACCCACTATCTTCACCGACTTGGTTGGCAGGACGAAGGGCGTGTCCAGCGGATTACTCACCGGCAGAATCATCGCGTCCGGGTCTGCGAAATCGCTCTCATCAATCGATGATGCTGTGACTGCAATAAACAACTCAGGAATCCCTTCCCTCACTACGAGGGGCATTGCCCCAGCCAGCTCGGCGACGAAGGGTTCCTTGCCAAGGAACTCCACTGTAGGGGCTCCCGCGCCTTCCTGGGAGAGTGTGGGAGCGGGTACCTCAGGGGCACACCCACTGGAGGATGCCTGTGCAGGAGGACCCCCGAGTGACCCCCCGGGAGAGTATGCCTGCGGACCTGCCCCAATGCCGCCCAGCTGTTCTGCAGAGGGTGGAACATTGGCAAGCGGGTGAGAGCCTGGTAGTTCAAGGCCGGCTAGAGGTACAGAACTCCCATTAGGGCCATTCTCTGGCGGGGAAGTCCCATCTATTGAAGAGGGAACTGCCGAGTCAGATGAGCCACCCTTTGGGGTGATCTGAGAGCGGCCGAACGACGCAGTCCACTGCGGGTATAGCGTCTGCCTCAGGAGGGCTGCCAAGTTGATGCTATCCTCCAGCAGGGGTGTGTGCCCTGCCGCACCCCAATCCCCAGACAACCTCCAAGTTGTTGTAGTCAATTTTAAAGATTGCTTGTTCTCCGTTTGTTTCTGTTCAGTCAGATTGAGCTCTATTTCAGCATACTGACCCAGAGCCAGAGGAACACACACAAACACACAAAAAAAAAAAAAAAAAAAAAAAAAGAGAGAGAGAGAGAGAGAGAGAGAGGAGAGGGGGGAGAGGAGGGGGGGGGAGGGAGGGGGGGAGGGAGGGAGGGAGGGAGGGGAAGAGAGAGAGAGACAGAGAGAGAGAGAGAGAGAGAGAGAGAGAGAGAGAGAGAGAGAGAGAGAGAGAGAGAGAGAGAGAGAGAGAGAGAGAGAGAGAGAGAGAGAGACTTCAAACGCCCTGCAGACTTTTGAGTGCAGGCTATGTGACTCTCTTATGAAGGGGAGCTTATAGTGATAACAGGTGAACTAAAAATGATGGAAAGTTTGAAGCAGCAGAACATGCTTGCGAACGTGCAGGAGCAAGCCCACCACCGCCCCCCCCCCCCACCTCGGGCCCGGTATCCACACATATGCACTTGCAAATGCACCGAAGGGAGTGGGGGCGAGGGGTTAGAGGAGAGGGAGTCAAGCCGGGGACGGGGGGGGGGGGAGGGGAAAAGGGGGGTGGGGGAGGGAGGGAGGAGGTGGCGGGAGAGGAAGAGGGGGGTGGGGAGGGAGTTGGGGGGAAAGAGAGAGGGAGAGGGGTTCGGAGGGGGGGGGAAGGGAGAGAGAGGGGCGGGGGGGGGAGGGATAGATAGATAGGTAGATAGACAGACAGACAGATAGATCGGGAGAGAGAGAGAATAGGGGGGGGGGGGGAGAGGGAGATAGCAGGGGGGGGGAGAGTTGAGGGGGTTGCTCAGCAGGCTCTTAAACGCTCTGTACCTCCCTACTGACACTCTCGTTTCCTCCTAGTGAAAATGATAGCATATCCTTGGCTTCCCCCTTTCTTTTTATGAGGGCACACCAGAATCAGGCAGAACAATCCGCTGGGAGTTGCGCATGAGGCTAAGCAGGCGTGCTGACTCCTCAAGAGATGGGAGGAGACTATCCCGGGCGCTGGCTATCACCAGTGTGTTTAACCTGTCACAGCCCCACGACTTGCATTACGGCGAGCATGCGAATCCTTCATAATCACGTTACTTTGAGCTGAATAAGAAATCTTTG
>KV908371.1:636980-656980 GCA_002005505.1 Botryococcus braunii
ATACAATTTCAGCAGCAGGAAGGGGGGAAAGCACGCCCGCCTTCGAGCCTTTTGCTGAAGAGATTCACCCTGACTAGCTTAGCTTGGTGGCCGCTCAAACAAATCACGGACTTTTCCTATTGGCAATTGTGCCATGTGAGCCGACCGATGCGTATCTCGGTACGCTACTGCCGCCGGCTCAAACTGCGGCCTACGTACTGGCAGTGCCAACTTGGCACGCGGTTTATTACTTTTTGTACGGGCCGGAAAATCTGCCCACCGTTGCAACTAGTTGCTCCGCGCACTTCTTTCGTCATGCCCTTTGGGCCGGGCAGATGTGAATCTTCGTCTTTTACATGAGTGGGAAAAAACGCCAGCCCAATTTTCTTCTTCTTCTTTCCCATGCACGGCTTTGCCACCCGCAAGAGCTTGCGACTAGACCTGATTTGTTTCCAGTTGGAATGCGTTGCCGCTCCCAATCTAGGTGACAGGGTCTAGAGTCTAGGAGCAACTGCAAGCGATTTTCGTTGGGTCGAGCATTGTTAGGACGCTTGTGCGCCAGCCAGTAGTATCCTTCCAAGCCCAATACCAAGCCATGTCGGCGAACATGATCGTCGACGTAGCCTTAATTTAGTAGATTCATGGCTACTATCAATTATGGCTAATCAACGGTGGATGCCGGGACTAACTTGGTGTGTCCGTGCTTTGCCCATACAGACCCACTATGCGGTGCGCACCAGAGCGCTCACTTCTTTACTTGGCAAAAACGTGGCGTTGCTGCGCTTACCTAGTTATCACGTCATGTTGCGAAGTTCTGCACGTTGCAAACGCTTGTCGTTGTCATCAGTTTTAGTCGCTGGCCCCATTGGTTTGGCGTCGTCTCGGACTGTGGATGGTCTTTGCCATCAGCTGACGCAATGTTGGAATGCATCTTGTGCTCATGACATCCGCCTTCTTACTGCCCAGCAGTTATTTTTTGCTGGTTTTGTTCATTCTAATACTTAGCAACCACGCCCAACCAAAGGCTAAATGTGTTGTTTTGGCACGACTTTTGTTCAAGCTAAAGAAGACCCGCCTCTTGATTCTCGCGTCACCATTTTAGCTCTTTCCCCTCCCTCCAACTTCCCAACGGGAGCGAGAGCCTTGGCCAAACTTTAGAGAGAATGACAATAAAGAAGGTCAAAGATAAAATTTGAATTTTAACTCCAGCATAAAAGAAATACTGTTGCTAGCTCAACAAATCCTCGTTTATCAGGTGAAATCTCATGCCACCATATTGCAGAACTGCAGCACTTGCTTCAAGGCTGTTTGATGCTGACTCAGGCTGTGGCACGGAGTATGTCTTAAATTGAAAGACCTTCAGTCCCTGACTCAAAAGGATCAACAATAGTCCTGCAAAAATAGAGGTCGTGATCAGCTACTTGTCAGCCATTGTTGAGTTAGCCACTGGTCCGCCACTGTTTGAGTAAGCCACAGGTGAGTGACCTGTTGTGAGATGTGAGCACATTGGGTTCCACAGTTGGAATACACACAGTCCCAATAAAGAATGCATTTCAAAATTGTCCCGCTCGAGGTAAGCTGATCAGCTATGCTGTCGTGCTAATGCAACAACAGCCGCCAATGACCTCGCTTGCACCTTCTCTTGGAGTTAATTCCCCGAAGAATTGGGGGATGCAGTTGGATGTCTTGGCCTTGGGGCATCTTCAAGGGTTTTTGAACCGCAGCCCTCAATGCACAGAATGTTGTTTAGAAGTGTTTCGTTCTTCCTTAGGATCATTCTTGCTGCTGCAGTGCACCGCCAGCTCGTTGGGAGGGGAGAAAAATAGTCTCTTAGCATGAACCTTTGTGTTAAGGCCTAACTCTTTCTGCGGCTCGTCTTTCTTCATCTGCAGCATTTAACAAAATAACAATTCACATCTGTCGAGCCCATGGGGCATTACTAGGTCAAAACAAACCGTAGGTGGTCTGACAATGATCCACAACATGACACCCACTGCCACAGAACTCCTTCAGCGGGGCTGGCACTGCATCTTGCAGCCTCGCAACAGGGAGGCCCACTGGGGGGCGGGGATAGTCATCCCCCATGACCATCAGGGAGGCTCACCCACCTAACAGACAGCTTGAAATCGCTGGTGGATGAGTGGGACGTGTTCCCTTCGCATACAGAGCTGTCCAGCCTATCTGCTATGCAGGAGTTAAGGCATTTTGGGAAGCTCAGTACAACCAATCTGCGCAAGCTGGTGGCGCCCATAGGCATGACAGGATACAACTGCGTGAGCTGCTTCACATTTGCGGCATTCAGGAAGCGCGTGCGGACTACTTTTTTCGACCCATACCAGCCTTACAAAACTGAGGGTCCTTGGAGACTTGCACTGGATAAGTGCACCAGGTGTCATCCCTCAGGGCTTTGGGGGCCTGCGTAAACTCTCCATTGAGCTGCCGCATGATAACCCTGATCAGGTTCAGCAGATTACAAAGCACTTGCCAGGGCTTGTGTAACTCAAGCTGTACATCTACTACAGCATATGCTGTGCGCTTGTGTATTTGCTCCCCATAGTCCCGTTTCTCACTAGTTAGTAGTGTGTTTTGAGCCGCAGGGACAAGGGGAACGCCCGAATGCTTGGTTCCTCACAGGTTTGCCGTGACTGCGAAAGTTGACCTTGCGAGATGTGCTTCATGAAAAGTGCTGGGACGACGATGTGAGCTAACCGCCCCGGACATCCGCATGCGCTCACGACGTGCTGAGATGGATCTGGTCCCCTTGAACAGCAAACAAGTCCAACCGCTTACAGTCCTGACCCAGCGTTGTGGGCGTGTAGACTTTTGGGCCGTGAATTTGGCGCTGCTCAAATAAAGGAGGCCTTAGAGGGGGTGCGACACCAATGAGGCAATCCTCCTACATTCATCTGGCTAGCGCCCCCCTGAATCACACAGCGCCAGAAAGTACCAGCATATGCGCCGAAGGTCTAGCTGGGATGTAGCGGCCAATCTTCCCTCTAGCAGAGAGCAATATGATTCTGGGAAAAGAACCACGGATTGAGGAAATGGCTCGTCCTTATGTGGCTATTCACCGTGGTCTGACATTGGAAAAACAGTGGGACACGAAATGATTGGGTCAGGCCAGGGGAAAGTCCTATCAGCAATTGCTGTTATAGAATGGTTCGCAAGGGCGCCAGTAGCCTCGCCTTAATCGCGCCTCAACGGTGACGAGCAACTAAGACGAGCAAATATACACTCGTACAGACAAATTCAAGTTTATGGTATTTTAAAAATTCATGCCGAGTCTTTCTCCTGCCAAGTTTTCAATGCACGCTTGTACAAAGCATGATGACCCTCCTCCCTAATCATGTGAAGGGTCTCCTACAGCACTGCAAACTTTAACAGCCCAGTTTTCAAGAATATATTGCTAGGCAATTAAGACTGAAGCTACCTATTGGGATCCTGCCACATGTGTGGATTGGATGCAAATATTTGTACGTGACCGTCACCTCGATGCTAGAATCCACTGTAGCTAGAGTTATAGATCCGTTTGAAACCCAAGTGATATCCAACTGACGATTTTTGCTGGCAAGGGTAAGGTAGTTGCCAAAGTCCACCCCAAAAGATGTCAAATGTCGCACAACTATTTCAAAAGAGTAAGCCCCATGTACGGTTCACAGGTTTGGCAGCCCCAAGCAATCTCTACTGCGAGAATGCCCCATCACAAACCCATTCGAAACAGAGCTTGTTTTCTGCTGACCTACTACACTGGATAATGTTCTCCTAACAGTTGTCAGTGAATGCCAGACAACTTCTATTAAGGCCCCAGTAGCAAGGTTGAATACCTAGTATCGCTAGCATATGCATCCATAGAAAATACAAATGCAATAAAAAGCACTCTGTGACTCTTCAAGAGTGCGGTACAATGGAGTGACCCCACAATGGCGTAGGTCACATGCAGCGTCACTTGATGCCCAATACCAGCACGCAGATCCCTCATTGATTCCATGCAAAACTGACACGGTCACTGATTCTCCTCCATACAATTGTGTTTGGGGGCCAAACATGCCCTTGACAAGCATACCAGAGATTAGCGAGCCACAGTGTCCCATACCTGAATATACGACAAGGCAGCTCCCTAATGCAGTAAAATCATGTATCCTACCAAAGCCATTTTTATAATGGCGAGGAATGTTGTGGTGCTATTCCTCTCCCCTTCACAAAAGAAAATAAGGGCAAGCACTTGTGTGCATATGACGAGAGTACTAACACATGACCCTGCTTAAGAATATTTTTCAAGTGGTATATGCCACTTTTGGTTTTAGGTTGATGTAACAGTGCGAGCCCTTTCAGGCTATGGGGCATAGTCACGAAAATCGCATTGGAGTCTCATTGATAAGACAGCATGGCTGTTACGTGTTAACTGCAGCATAAGTCTACTCACATCCGGAAAATGATCCGCCAGTGACTGTATCAGAATTTTCTCATGCTTCAGTACTTGGGACTGTCCAACCTTGATCATCATCCTGTACTACTCAAGTCCTGAACGTTTTCTTCCTCTTCCTAACGCTCTGGAGTTCAGCGTAAGTCTAACGATAAACTGTTCATGTAAAGGCAGAAGCACTGTACCACTGCACAAGTCAGCTTTTGCTCTTGAAAATAATAAGCGCACCTCCCTGTACAGCTCCAGAAGCAGCTCCCAGACTGAGCCACATTAGCAGTACACAGTGAACACCCATCCAACAGGGGGCCACACATGTGGCTGTACCCTTGTCCCCATCTTTTTTTCTGAACGGGCCATTTGTATGGCCTTACCATGGTAGGTCTCTTCCAGAAAGGGCCACATGGTCTGTGATACACATTTTTCCAGAAACTTATGCTAGCACCTGGTCGACAGTGCGAGTGCAACCGATACTTGACATATAAGGGACCTGTTGCTTGACAGACGTACTGTACAGGAGACTTTGATGAAACATGTAGGGTCCGTATGTCAGCATCACCACTGCCGCTTTGGCACAAGCTGGCGCCATCTAGCTTTTCGATGGCATCCTGGGGGGATATGCCTTTGAAAAGGCGGGGCGCTTTGCGATCCTGCTCAAATATGCTGCAGCATTGGGATGATCCTCCCCATTTGAAATTCGAAGGCCCTGCGAGCAAGTTGCCCCAATATCAGTTTGCTGTGTGTATGCAACAATGGAAGAAAAACACCCCCTTCAAAGGCGGTTCATATAAGTGTCCCCCCCCCCCCCCCTCCTCTTAGCAAGAAGATATAAGTGGGGACGCAGCACCCCGCCCCCACCCCCAACCCCCCCCCCCCACCCCAGCCCCCAACCACACACACACACACACACACACACACACACACACACACACACACACACACCCCCACCCAACCACACCACACACACACACACCCAACCACACACACACACACACACACACACACACACCCACACACACACACACACACACACACACACACACGCGCGCGCGCGCGCACACACGCATACACTACGGCTGCCCCCCCCCCCCCCCCAAACCGAGAGAAATACACACACACGCGGATTCTGTTGTCCAGCTCCAACCCAGAAATGACTTGCCACGTACGGGCAAGCAACATCGCAACCGTTTCACCCTGGATCAGGCTAGGCAAGCATGACTTGTAAAGATACTGTCCGTCCCGTCCCCAACCCCTCCTTTGAATGGTTTCCAGCTTCCTTAACCATCTTAAGATTGCCTTGGCAAATCGACTTTGAAATCCCTATGTCCATGGTCTGTTCATCCCCCGCTGCTCTCACCCAATATTTGTAGTGTGGTGCCTAAAGTCTCGCAGCATTGAAGCATATCCATATCTTTGCAGGTACCGGAAAACATGTAGGTAGGTTTTAAGACACAAGTGGTTAAAGGATTGGGCCAGGTGCAAGCGTAAGCCCAAACACCAGTGTGAGGTACGCACCAATGCTCCACGCACTGCTCCCCCCAGCATTACGTCTGCGCCAGAGTAGGTCGGCCCGGTGATATAATCACTCTTCTCGAGCTCGGCCTCGACGGCATGCATAGCAGCTACCACCCGTTTTCTGGAATACTCGGCCACCTGCATGCTTCATCCAAGACCACTTAGAAGCTGGAACAAGGGCTGAAGGGCAAAATAACAGGGAGGACAAGAGGCAGGCAGGTGCAGAAGGGAGTGTGAAAGGAAAGAGGGAAGATTGAGGAAGGGTCGTGCGCTAAGGTATGCTTACTAAGTTATCCTGCAGGAACTTGAATGACAGTCTACCCCACTTACACCTACACAGGAGCCGGGTCAAATGCAAGCTGTAAGGGCTCATTGCCGTGCTCAGCCATGTGCCGTCACGTACCCTACGCTGACAAAGACACATGACCAACATTTACCTGCACCAGAGTTCCTCCAACAGGCACATTAACTTCAATGAACCAGGAAGCCCTGTTACTAGGTATCCTAGCTATACCTAGCGATGTGTCATACAAACATACTAACAACCAATCATAGGGTTTTGAGTAGAAGTAGAATGCTTATTGGACATCCGGGGGATTGTCACCTCTGGCAAGCGCATCGCCTCTGGCCATGCCCTGGTATGACGGTAGTACTGGGCAAGCGGTTCCATAAGTTCACATTCTGAGAACCAAAACCATCTCAAATAATTTGAATACGCAGCACGATCCTCCTTTTTTGGGACCTGCAAGGACTTGTCAGACTTAAGACAGGATTTGCCAGGAGCAATGCTCTTGCCGTTGGTGTGCAATACAAGTGTTACCCGCTTTATGACCAAACTAAGAAGCTCAGGTTTATAAACATGATTTAGGAAAGTATCCTTGTTGGCTACAATATTTGCACAGTTATTCTTATGCTTTCCAGCGCAACATGCATTTACGTTCCTGACCACCCAAGACCAACAGGACATTAGACCAACTGCAATAAAGAAGCCACTCACCCAAATAACATTCTCATGATCTTGGGTGTCCAGTAAGTATTGGACTATAGCTCCACTTTCAAAGAGAGTGAAGGTAGGCCCGTCAGTATCTTCCTCAAAAACTTCCAACGCCGGGACCTTCCGAAGGGGATGTGTGTCTGCCTTTCCCGCCGCCTACAGGTCATCAAAGAATGAAATATTAAATGCTGCATACGCATCCCAACTAGTTTCTTACATTTGCTGCATATAACTGTGGGCTTGAAGCACACGGGGCTCACAACGGACCGACCAAAACACCTAACGATCCGGTACAAAACATAAAGATGTAAACACATTGACAGAATGGAACCTCGAAATCATAAAGAATACAAAATGCTCGTAAAGACGACGTTACTAAGAAGTCCGAAAGAACATGTTTCCTCACCCGATCCTTGATGGTATACGGTAGGCCGAGCTCTTCAAGAAGCAGAACGACTCTTGAAGATCTCGTTCCAGGTATGTGAGTGACCGTAAACCTAGGAAGAACTGCGGCCACCATTTCTAACGTTCTGGATGCTTTACAGCTGTTCCGCCCTGCTGTGGTGGTTTGCAGTCACAGAAACCTGCCGAGGTAGTGCCAAGCGAAAGGTACTAAGCAAGCCTGGAGAACAGAGGAAATGCCTAATGTAGTGTCCATTAGGGGACTCCAGGAGGCCGTCGTCTTTAAATGGAGAAGGCCAACCATACGGTAAGGGATTACTTGAGGATGCCCACATCTGAAGGTGGGGGAGTTCAAAATTCGAAGACCCCACCGGCAGATGTGGTTACCCCCCAAGATGACTCATCCTCAAGTGATCGGGACTTCGAACGTCCCGCGCAGTGAAATTTTTAAGGAATCTTGGAGTTATGCCACTTGGCATAATTTGGCTCAGTAATTTATTTCTCGTCTGCCACAGGGTGGCAGACACGGCAGGAATAATTTAATTTCCCCCCGCCACGGTGGCAGAATTAGCATCAATTCAAGAGTTTCGCCAACTTACCACAGAACTCGCCGCTTTTGTACCTCTGGTGGAGTTTGATCACGAAACTCGCCTCTTTTGTAGCAGACCCCTACCTCTGCTCGAGTTTGATCACGAAACGCGCCTCTTTTGTAGCAGACCCCTACCTCTGCTGGAGTTTGATCACGAAACTCGCCTCTGCTCTAGCAGACCCTATCTCTAGAGTCTGATCACAAAAGTCGCCGCTCCTGTGCCAGCTTTACCGCATACCCTTGTCTCCTTTAGAGTCAATGAATAAGACTTCTGTTTTGATGTCTTGAAAGACTATCAATTCCAACACCCAACCTCTCTACTGCATTATTTGCACATGCACGATTCACTCGCAGCCCTTCTTGCTGTTTTTAAAGCAACTTGAGCATGTATATACACGTTTCCAACAACACACAACAAAGAATTCAAGCTCATCAGTAAATCGCAACACGAGGGATCTCTCCTTTGCAGGATACTTTTTGCCATTCATTAACATTACAAAGCCATGCTGGAACCAATCGGATATTCAACACTAGCACCGGTGTGACAAACTTACTAGATTCAATGCGGATGTCCAAGTAAAGGGCAGACTAGAACTATGGGAGGCCTGAACTAAACCGTTGGTTCTTTCATTCATCCTACCAAAATATGGCATCCATCACACTCTCATCAACAAAGGCGGCATTATGAGACCTTTTCATTGCCGAATGCCCAGCTCTGACACCTCTGCGTTCTTTCGCATTCAAGAAGTAGTCAAGAGCTTTTTCATAAGGGAAAGTTTTCATGTCTTACGCTGACATGAATAGCCTCACACAGTCGTTCAAGTGATTTTCACCCAAACGATTCCGGCGATCGTTCTTCAAGAAATTCATACAAGAGAACAGGCGCTCGGCTTGCACAGAACTAACTGGAATGATCAACATGATCACCGTTAGTTTGACAAATTCTGAAATATCACGCCCTTCTCCTGCCTTAGAAAGGTAGGCCCAGACGTATTGCGTCAAACTCTTGACCTCAACCTCTTCCCCCACCTCAACCTCTTCCTCAACTGCATCATCTAAGGAGCTTTCGTCTTCAACATGCGAGCGAGCCTTTCTAGCCTCATCCTTTCTAGCCTGATCCTCAGCTCTGCGTTTTGTGATTGCTGCACGGATTGATGGCACTCTCTCACGCATGATCTCCTTGAACCGCTTGGTCTGTTTGCGAAGCAAATCCCCATTTATGATAGGGGAAACGGTGATGTTGTTAGAAGAGCCCACTATCTGCAACTTATCTGTACCATTAAACCCAACTAGGACCTCAACAGAATCCTCAAGATCCACAAGTTGTGGCTTCTCCCAATAGGACGCTTGCAAGACACTAAGTGCATCCAACAAATCCGTATGCGGGAAACGCTCGTATAATTGCTCAGCCAATGTCCTTCCAATATCACAAACCTTCATGAGAATTTCATCAAGACACCCTTGCCATGACTAGTCTCCTTGGTGATAGTACTCGTAGAGTACTCCTTGGTGATACTCTTCCCTCCAGATGTAAGATTATGGTATGAACGATGGGCATCTGATGTGTATGTGAGCCGACCCCCTGGCCCATTAAAAGCCAAAGGGCTCAACTTTGACGGAGACGCTTGAATCTTTCTTAGGTTACGAAACGCCTCATCAATCAGCCCTTCACCATTCTGCATGTCATAATGCGCTCTGATAAATTTGTTCATAAAATGTTCAGAAAACAAAGTGAAAAGGTCCGTCCGTCTTTGGCAACCGAGTTCGCCAGTCAACAGAACCAGCGGTGGTGACTCATTCGGGACTCCCTGGCAGGGACTCCCGAATGGCGATTCGGTAGTCGGGCTTCGGGCGGTTGCGCTCCCCGGCCTACCGTCTTCCGTAGCCGCTGGCCTTAATGCGGACCGCCGTGCTGGTAGCCTACTAGCAGCCCACTCTGAGAGCCTCTCAGTGAGAGGGCTCTGAGAGATCATGACCCTCGTCCGGAATACAGGGGTGGCAGAATCGTCCCTTGAGAAATACATTTTCAAATGCCACCGTGGCAGAAATCCCTATCTTGAATTTTTTTTCCCTCTGCCACTCGGTGGCAGAATCAGCCTCTCCGCATTTCTTTTTCGCTGCCTGAAATGGCAGAGTCCGAGGGTGCAAAATGGGATTATTCTGCCAGCCAACCGCTCGGAATTATTTAATTCTGCCAAAATGGCATAATTCTGCCACTAAAAATTTCACTGGTCCCGCGTCAGGCTTCGAATCGGACGTCCCGCGGGCCGCGTCGGACCGACGCCGCCGGCCCCACATAATGTACGCCGTGGGAACACAGATCGAAGGAAGGAAACTCAGGGCCGCCTGCGGCCCGGACGCCCCGCGTCACGGGGGGCTTCGCGCGGGCCGCGTGGGTTTCCAAGGGGGTACACCTGGGCTTCCATGGGGTTCCAGATTATCTCGAAAAGCGGAATCTCGTGGCCCGGCGTAGGAGCGGACTGGATCTTCCGCCATTGCAAATGCAGAAGATGAACAAATATATTTGTTTCACGTTATACAGTTGGCTTCCAAGGGGCATGTAAAGAGCTGGTTGTGTTGACCCTGCGAGTAATACGCCAACAATGCACGTACATATCGGCAGCACAAGTATTTGAGGGCGTACTGTGCAAAGCATCGATTTTACACGCTTCAGCATAAGTACCTTTTTTAGAAATCTACTAACGCTACCAAGAGGATAAGGGTGGCCAATATGGATGGGGGAGAGAATAGCAAGCCTATGTTTACGAAATTTATGGTTTTGCTGCCTTGGACACTGCTGTAATTACTAAGGGGCTCAAGCTTGCAGGACCCTGCCATGCGCTTAAGTATGGTTTTGCTGGACACGTCGGTTCCCACCAGGCATTTCAAGACGTAATAATCCGCGGGGCGTAAAGAAGCACGACAACCACGGGCGTATAGGGTATGACCGGGGCGCGGGAACTCGCGATTCTGGTGGACTCTTCAGTTAGAAGCAAGGGAGGCACGAGAACCACAGCGGCTACAAGGCCTGGCGGCCTCGCGGGAACTCGCAATTCTGGCGGACTCAGCGGAAAGTATACTATATAATTACGTAATAAGTGAGAGAGGCGCGAGGACCACGGGGGCCCAAGGGGTGCGGCCCGCGCGCTAATTTGGCGGACTCGGAATCTCGCTATAACCCACAGTGCGTAAATATCTAAATTAACAGTGAAGCAGGAAGGGAATAATGAAGCAGGAAGGCATGCCGATGTAATGTTGGCATGCGCATGCCAATATTACATCCGGCAGACAGCTTGCAGAACGCGACTAGCATTGCTTGGCAAACTAATTTGGATTGAACGGGGAACAGGATCAGCAATTGTACCCACATGGTTAAACATGACAAGGCTTCACCGGCCAAGGCTTGAAAACTCTTGATTCCCCGCATAGGACATTAGAAAGTAGGTTGGTCTTTACCAGTTTCATAGCCCCTTTATGATAATTATCCGAGCGACACTAGTTGTGTCACAATAATAAATTGGGCCCTTTGATTAGTGTGATCAATTGACTTGCAAGTTAAAGATGTCGGAATAAACAGCAGGAGGGGATGCACACAAGGAAGCGTTGCTTTATAAGTAATAAGAGCAGCTGAAAATAGTGATGCTAATGCTAATTCCAGAAACAAATGGGCATAACTTGGGTTCATGAAGAGTGAAGATGCTTAAGCGCGCCCCCTCCCCCCAAATGTCTGAAATATTTCACATTTGATTTGTGATACCTGATCAGACCTTATCTATTCGTTGGGCCTCCAGCTGTTCAGAGCTTAAAGGTTTTTTATTCTTGTTGTTTGTAATAACAGACCACAGTATATATCAAGCCTTCACGTGCGCGTGAAGACTTACCACGTGGTACTTTACCACTGGTACAATAACTACAGTCCCTTTAAAGTGGTACCAAGTTTGGTACCTCTACAATGTAGTCTATGTGTATGTGAGTAATGTAGTTGGTACCTCCACATAGTGTATACAATAGAGTCTACATTTGTGAGGTAATGCATTAATGTTTCCTCCCAATATTGCTTCCTCCCGATATTGTTGGGAGGTATATCTGTAGCGCGCCACTATAAAGTGTACACAGTTTTTATAGTATTGCTACATCTACCAATGAATGTTAAACATGCCCCTACATGCATGTCCCTACATGTATTTCCGAACATACTGGGGTACTAATGGATATCACTGCACCGCATGATCAGTTGTGCACGTGTCTAAGAAGTAAGCTTAAGACATTGACAAGAGCTCGCGAGAGTGCGATAGTGGGGGTATGCGCACATCTGGGTACGGGGGCTATGCGCATAATCTAATGTACCTTGAAGGTACGTTGATGAACGTTTATGATCATACGTTATGAGGTCCCATGATCGTGAATAACAAGGCTGTGGGAGGCGTATGAAGCCCAGGCTTAGGTCCCCTTCCTGGCCGCTGCCACTCCCCATGGATTCAGCGCACTATGTAGCAACAGACCTAGGCAAGAGGCCTCCGGTACAGTATCCAATTGGTGATGTTGGTAATGCCCTCCAAAAACACCTATATGGCTTTTATATCCACCTCACCGAGGCTGTAAAGACAACCATTACCTTGTACTTCATATGCGTGCATGGGGAGATCCCGTACAGTTCTCTCTGGTTTTCATATATACTTAGATGAACGCGTACATTCTATAATTGGCCGCTCTGCGTCGCATTTAAGACGAGAACTTCACGCATTGTAATCAGTCGCTATCTTCGTCTTCATGAACGGATCTCTTTGCCTCAGTCAAATACTCTTCCGCTGATTGCCATAACAGAGGCCTTGACACTAACGTATACGGCTCAATACACCTCGATGTGTGAGACGGCTCAATCATGTGTGGGACGCTCAATACACCTCGAACCGTCTTTGCCCTGAGTACGTACTCAGGGCAAATACGGTTCGAGGTGTATTGAGCCGTCTCACACATGACCATGAGGGTCCCTATATGCATATGCATACATATGACTATGAGCGTCCCTATATGCATATAGATATATTAATATGCATATTAATAGACTTAATAATAGGGCATATGGCTAGGTAATATCGCTCTGCCTCTAGCTGGCCTCAAGACAACACTCGTCTGCCACTATGTTCATATCGACACAGACATGGGTCATGGCCAAGTGGTCGCAGCTACACAGAGCCATAGCCACGTATACGCTGAGTAGCTGCATCAACACGTACTATCATGATGGGTTTGATCAGTACCTGCGTAGTATGTACACGTTGTCGTACTCTTACAGTGACGCCCATGAGGTGATCTTGATCATCTCCTGTCGTTGTCTATATGCACTGATAAAGACAGAGTACTTATCCCCCACAAATCTGACAATTGCCACATCCTTGTAGGTTAAGGGATAAAACCCTCCAGATAGCACAATGATATAGAAGCTTGAGTTTTAAAATTTGCATACGCGCTGCTTTCTCATGGGTAAACCGACGGCTGACACAAAGAAATATTACACACTACACTTGCACTGGCGCTGTAAGGCAGCATTTGCTTCGGCAAAATCACTGGAGGAGACGCCGCGCTTTGGAGATACTGTGAAAAAGACCACCCCGAGTTCATCCGCATACGCCTTACTTCCGCCACTGACCCCCGAGCCCACACAGATGATCTTTGAAAATTTGTCAAACCTTCCCTTCCATCGCCAGAAGGGGCAAGGGAACGCCCTCGTCGTGCTTTCAGTCCCAGATTTCCAACGGAAAGCACAGCTGTCACGCACTGTTGTACTTTTCGAACCTCAAACCGCATGTCAAGCTTGACTTAAGTAGGACGACATATAATATGTTGTTTAAACGGATATATTGACACTAATATCTGATATCGGTCGACCTGTCATGTACGATGGGCAGTGCAGGTGTCCCCTCGAGGGGTGCTCAGTGCGTACGGCCCATCGTACATGAGGGGTATACCCCTCATGTGAGCCATATCGTCACCACGCGCACACACACACGAACAGAACCCCCCCCCCCTACCACCCACCCACCCACCCACACACACACACACACACACACACACACACACACACACACACACACACACACAGAGAGAGAGAGAGAGAGAGAGAGAGAGAGAGAGAGAGAGAGAGAGAGAGAGAGAGAGAGAGAGAGAGAGAGAGAGAGACGCACACACACACACACACACACACACATTCACACACACACACATACACACACACACACACACACACACTCACGCAGATAAGCACACAATTGCAATCAGGCAGGCACACAGGGACGCCACAAGCACGCAGGCAGGCATGCAGCCGAGCATGCACGCGCCCGCCCGCACGTACACACACGCACACATGTGCGCGCACGAACACACGCACGCGCCCGCACGACCGCGCGCACACACACACACACACACACACACACACACACGCACACACACACACACACACACACACACAAAACAAACACAAACACATGCACGCGCGCGCGCGCGCACACACACACACACACACACACACACACACACACACCCACGCACGCGCGCGCACACACAGACACACACCCACGCACGCACGCGCGCGCACACACAGACACAGACACACACACACACACACACACACACACACACGTACACACGCACACACACACACACACACGCACACACACACACACACACACACACACACACACACACACACACACACACATACAGACACACACACACACACACGCGTACGCATCCGCGTGCAGAAATGGGAATTTGCAACCGCACTTGTTATCAAAGAGCATAGAGCATGGCGGTGGGGTGCCATAGAAATCAGTTACCCTCTGCAAGCTAATCTTCTTCCAGCCTTCGCATGTCTGCACAGCACATCACAACTTAGATATCCACTAGAAGCAACCTTGCCAGAACCCGGAAAATGATTTGTTAAGTGAAGCTTGATAATGAATAATATTTGTGGCATCCCGGCTTGAGTCATGGGACAACAGTAAGCAAGTATGCACTTAGCAGAAACTTCTTTGATTTGTCGTGTTCGAGACAAAGTTCGAGTTGCAAAAGGCTATGAAAACTTGCACAGTTTGAAGAATCACATGTTTTCAGCGTTTCAATATTATTCTGAAACCGGTTGCGGATGCTTTCAAACCTGTCCTTCCTCTCCGATCTCTGGAAGAGGCCCTCCTATCCCCTGGGGGCCACGGATGGAGGGCCCTCCATCCGTGGCCCTGATGGATCATCAAGTCAACATCAAAATGATCAGGGTACATGTTGCATGTTTGCGTATATTATAATTACTAGGTGTGGGGATCCCCAAGCCCTACCTGGACTTCAAGCACCGTCGGTCACTTGCTGGAACACTACAATGAATTACCTGATAAGCTGGAGATCCCAAGAAACCCCATGAAAAGACTGAGCTGTTGACATTGTCATGGAGGTATCTGCCCATGCATTGTAACTGTCAAGTCTCCGCCAGGAACACGATTGTTCGAAGGTCACAACAATGTTAGGGGGACATGCCCGGGAATGGGTACTGTATGAAAGTGATTTTGGTTGTGAAATAGCTACGCAACGGGAAAAGATTAGGTAAACCTCTTTTGAAAATCAACTGTACAGGAGGCAGATGCAATGGCTATTTGATATTTGGAACTCAAGCAGGAAGCTAGCACTGATGGGAATTCTGGTGCAACTGAGCCCCCTGAAACACACATGAGTGTATCAATCCATAAAACGCAATAAAATCATCGTGAAGGTATTAATGTTCACATCACAGGTGATTCGGGCATTGTGGACCGGCAAATTGCGGGGTAGCCAGATCTCCTTGTCACCCGCAGCGGAGACTTGTCAGCAATGTACACGTGCATGCGCGAGATGCTGTCACATTAACTCACCAGATAGCCTTATTGTATCATCAAAATCGAATATGCATACGCACCGACCTGCACTGCAAATTATTATGTTCAACACGTTTTCCCCCTCGTAGTACAAGGTCGAACGGTACACTTATAGGGAAGTTCACTGGAGCAGTAACTTTCATTTTGTGATTCAAACTCCAAGAATACACCCATTTGACTTCACAACGTATGACGCAGAGGTTCAAACGACAAGAAATCGAACCTTCTGCTTCTGTTGCCGTCACCGGTTTGGCGTAGAATATTGCTGCCAAGGCCCAGGGCAAGGTTTTCAAATACTTCAAATCCATCAAGTATCCCGATTATTCCTTGAAGCTATGGCTGAGAGGCACAGGGTTCAAAATTGCTGTGTCTATCTTTTTTTGTCGTGAGTCGCCGTACGACGCCGTATTGCCTACTGCACTTGTACTGATGACTGAAAGCTTGTACCGCAAACAATCAAGACGACTAGCTGAAGGAACAAATACTGTTTAAGTCCTCTTTAGGAACCCCTGTTCCGTTCTGATTACAAGCAGCAATCAAGGGCATCAAAACGATGAGCAATGTGAGGTGCAATAGTTTGAAACCTCTAAGGTTGCGGTTGATCGTGGGGTAGCTATGTACGAATAAGCTACCAATACAGTCTTCTGAATCTTTGTTTAAGATAAGTATATATCGTTGTCTATCACCATGGGCCAAAGCGTGATGATACTTAGGATTGGCAAACGGCAGGTCATGGTTCATGACCACGCTTCCTTCTTTAAGCTCACGCCTTGTCAAGGCTGGGCTTCACGACGGCGAGATCGGTACTACAATAGGATTGGAAGTAATATTAAGCAAGTTTCAGAGAAGTGCAAAGGCCGGAGAAGGGCTTTCCTGCCCAGGGCGGCCACGGCCAGCTTACCTCAAATTTTTCCCACCACAAGTCCTTGGGGAATTTGGGCTGCATTGACCCTTGCAGGATCTTTAGGCATCT
Organism: Botryococcus braunii; assembly: GCA_002005505.1. NCBI lineage: Eukaryota > Viridiplantae > Chlorophyta > Trebouxiophyceae > Botryococcus > Botryococcus braunii. Next base: position 653,754 of record KV908371.1, read on the forward strand.
GGTAAGGGCTTATCTTAACATTGCTCTCTACATCGAGTCCAGTGAGACAACAAACTGATGCTGGGCAGTGCGTGAAGGTCTGAAGAGACAAGGATCGGCAAAGAGCTCAGTGGGTGCGTCATTCCCAGCACATATGAAACAGCACCCAACCCCTCCGCAAAGAGCTGTTGGGGGAACATCTGTCATGCGCTTTCTTGAAGTTCCCTGTTTCCTCAATGCCGTGTCTTGCGACCGCAGGCCACTGGTCAGCACCCTGGTGGGCTTGGTCCTGTCTAATGCAGGAGTAATACCGTGTAATGCCCCAGCAGTCTATGATGTTGTCAACAAGTACCTTCTTCCTCTGGCTGTCCCACTGCTGCTGTTTTCAGCTGATTTAAGGTAGGCAGTTTGAGCCTACCCATACGTCAGAAGCAGCCAGTTGGCTTTGCTGCAAGCATGTTGTTGTAATGTATGCCAGCAGGGAAAGTCGGCTATGCTCATTTTCAGATGACCAGGGCTGTAAGGCTCCCTGTTGTTTTAGAAATGCAATATCTTTCAGTCCTTATGGCATATTGCTATTGCCCAGAAGGGGCAGTGTATGCTCACGCTCCAACCCCATGGTACATGGCACTTACCAGTGCAGAGACAAGACATTGGTCACTTCTACTGAGATGATGAAGTGATGGTTTGCATCCACAAGAGTGTGTGGGATCCAAAGCTTGTTTTTCAAGCAATAAGCACATCGGCCATCCAGGTGTCTTCCTTGCCCAGGCGGACCCTGAAGGAGACTGGACAATTACTTGCCGTTTTTCTTGTTGGCTCCATGGGCACTGTCATTGGCACCCTGGTTGCATTCAAGGTCCTCCCACTGGCATCCTTGGGGTCAGATTCTTGGAAGGTGAGGTCCCACCTGTAGTGCGCCTTTCCTCTGGGCCGGTATGGAATGGGCCACAGCTACCAGAAACTTCCTGCTGGTGTGTGCTTATAGATCCGGCTGTGGTGGAAGACCCCACTCAGCAACCGGTTGTTATGTTATCTCCCTCAACCCCCTTTTTTTGTTTGGGGGGGGGGGGGGGTGGGGGAGGGGTGGGGGGGAGGACATCTGGGAGGCGAGAGTCATGTTCTGGAAGAGATCTGCTCTCATTGCATTCCTTGTTGCTCCCATCACCATCTGTACTTTGATTGCATTCGCAGAGGGGCCCTGCAAGATTCAAACTGCAACACTGCTGCTTCTTGTTTTCCATCTGTGTTTTGGCGACGGTTTCCCGAGGGCCTCAAGCCCATGTTGTACTGCGGCACTGCTGCCTGTTGTTCCTCGATGATGCCTTGTGCTGCAGTTTCCGTGGCACCATGTCGTCTTTGACAGGACAGGATGTGCAAGTGCCGTGTATAAATAATTCCCTTCCTAGTTAACACAGCATTTGGATGCCAGTTTCATTCATTCTCATGCTATATGGCTCGCTTGACCATCCAGTGCTTGCATATGGAACAACCTTTGTTGTTTTAAACATAACCTCTTTGCACGATACACATTCCTGCTGTCTTGCACTACACCTCCTTTCAATCCTCACCCTGCTCTTCCTCCTCACGCTCCCTGGTTCCTGTCTTTCTCCATGGTGTTGTGCATGTCTTGCCTTGCGCTTTACAAACCCGCTACAAAACCCCCTTCCATGTCACGCAAGGACAAAGGGAATTCTGCAGGCGGTCTGCAGGTTGCGAGTGCGCTTGCTGCGCGTCATATAGGGGGCGCAGTAAACTACGTCGCAGTAGCAGAAAGCCTCCAGATAGCACCCTCCGCCCAAATGGCGGGTCTTGCTGCAGACAACTTGTTGTGTGCGCTGTACTTCACAACCCTATTCCAGCTGGCTCGAAAGATCCCTCCGGACCCCCCTGCCACATCCTCTGGAAATGGTCCAGACAAAAATACCATCGAAGCCTCCCCTATCCGATTTAAGGTAGGCCTGTAGTGTGCATGATGAAACTACTTGAGGTTTTAGACAACCCTGCATTACCTGAAGTCCTTGAGGTTGCAGGTAGCCATGCAGTGGGCATGGACATCCTTGAGGTTCAGGACAGGCCTGCTGTGTCATGGAGGTTCTACAGGTTTGAAGGGTTGATATGATCTTGCGGCTTTTCTGTGAAGCTCCTCGTGTAGTAGGCCTCTGAGAAATGAGACTATTGAGGTGGTTGTGGGGTGTTGTCTTGTCCTTCTGGGAACCTGGGCCTTTAACAAGGTCTGTGCTGCCAAATTGCTTTTTCAAAAACCCTTGCAGATTCTCTGCCCTTCCCATGGAGGTTAGTAGGTAGGCTGGTTGTATCTGTAGGTCATTTGGTCTTTGCGCCAATCTTTCTGGCTTCTACCCTTTGCACATGTTTGTATCGGAGGGCAAGCCAAATGCAAGTTCGTACATTTTCCCAGTTTCCACGGCCCCCCACCCCTCGTCATACTTTGATTGTCGTCTACTCCTGCTCAGAAACACACCCTTGGTACCCTTTGTCTTCTGACCATTGCCAGCAGGGGCTTTGGGTGCAATCCCGAGAACACCTCAAATACCGCATGGTTGATGACACTTTGGCTGGACATGTGCTGCTGAGAGTGGTGCTAGTCTGCTTGGGGTCTCATGCTTGACATTTTCCAATGTGCAGGTGAGAGAGGGAGCAACGGCCCTGGCTTTGTCTGCCATGATATGTCATATTGGGTCACAGCTGGCAGCTTGGGGTGGATCACCGCACTCTACCATAACTGTCGTGACAGGTGCGCACACACCACCTTGCTTCTCGTTTCACCAAACAGGGGCCTTTTGGGTGCGGTCATCATCATTTTTTTGAATTCGCGGAGTAATGTTTTGGGCAAGGATCCAACTCGTGATTGTTGCCAACATAGGCCTGCAGACCCAACTTCCACAAATTTTCACATGACTGGAATTGGTTGGCGAATGTCTTTCAAGTAAGGCTTGTTTGCATAGCTGCTGACTGTCAGGTATGGCTGCCACTGTTGACTGCCACAACTTTATCAAAATAGTAGTGATTCTTGAGCACTGTTGGTTTCTTCCAAAGACGGCAGGAACCCTTGCTGTCCCCAGTTGTGTAAATCTTTAAGGGGTCCGAATGCGCCCTTCCTGTGCTTACTGTATGGATCACCCAGACGTGCATCCCAAACCTATAAGGTCCCACACATAATTCCTTCGAGGTGATCAACAATTTGTCGTCCAAAGATTTGTCTTCACCGCTGAGCAAAGGTCCCATTA
>KV908371.1:659480-661980 GCA_002005505.1 Botryococcus braunii
CTGCAGCTTTCAGATTGAGTGCACGGAAGTGTGTTTGACTCTGCGCCTTGCTGTGACGCTTGCCAGTCTATTGCAGTTGCATACTCGCTATGGTGCTTAAAACGAAACAACCGAGTGTGAGTTCAAGGAGGACAATGGCAAGAATACCGAGTTCTGTTGTTTCGATTTACTTTGTCCCATTCTCCTGTAAAACATTATACAGTTGTTCAGCCTAGTCAGAACCCAAAGAAGCCCGTTCCAGGTTCGTATTGTAAATGGTATAGGCAAGTGGTATAGGTACAAAGTTTCAGTTTAAACAAACCATGTTCAGTCGTGGATCAGTTAAGATACAATCAACCACCCTACAGAAGTTGTTGCCACTCACACCCCGCCCCCCCCCGGGGGGGGGGGGGGGGGGGGGGGGCTTGTATGTATCCCCTGCAGGCTGATCCCCTTCTGGCCCTTCTTAGAGGTCTTTAGCAGGGGACTCACTGAGATGCGTTGTAACCTCTAAGAATTTATGCTGATGACACTTAGACGGGATGTACGTCTGCAGCACGTGCAAGTGGTAAGAACCTAGAAAGAACAAGAATACCAGCGCTTGGTACAGAGCAGCACGGGATATGTGGTTATGTGGGGCTTCACAATCTGCTGCAAGGAGGCGCAGAGATCGGTGGATTTCCTCGTTGCTAACTTGAGGGGCAGGATTAGAGATGAGGACCTACAGTCAAGGTGGCACACTGAACAAATGTTGTTAATCTGACTGTCCTGTATTCTACGTAGTCTCTTCCCAATACAGTCGATCACTTCTTATTGCCCTTAAAGGGCAACTTTGGCAGGCATTGCAGTGATCAAGTGAGGATGTCTTGCATGTGGGAAGGAATTGTACTGTACACGTACGTACCCGGAGGAACTCGGCGAACATAATTTTACCGTCACCATCCTGTTAAACGAGCAAGCAAGGCTATGTTTTATCTCATGGCTCCGTGATAAATACTGGTGATATCTAGAGACTGGACCAACATTCCAGTGAAGACGGAAGTGTTTGGAGTCAAAGGGTGCTTACTGCATCAAGCTCCCTAATAGCTGCTCTTGCATCGTTCACATTTGTTTGAAGGCCAATCATTCGAATAAAACTTCCCACATTGGGACCAGAAATATAACCCGAATGATCAGTGTCACCTAGCGCAAATATCTCTCTGAGGACAGTGAGCTCTGCCTTGGCCAGGCCACAAGCGTTAAGGCCATCATGGTGTCTAGAGACTGAAATGCCCTCACTGGGACCGCAATCAGATACCATAACAAATTCAGATAAAGAGGTATGCCTAGTTTCGATCCTTTGGCACACTGTCACTTTCCCTACCACCCTGCTGCCATGTCCTCATTTTCGCCACCAGAAATCACTTCGAGCCTGCCACCATTGACTGAACACCAATATTATATCCTTGTCCTTGATTTAAAAGCTACTGGACAGTGCCCAATTGGTTGCCAGTCCGGGGCCCTGACACCTGAAGGCGTTCGAGATCGTCTGGCAGTTGGCAACTGCCATGCTTTCACAGCCCAGCATTGTCTCTGTCTCCCATGCTGGGCAAGAAACAGTACCGCACGATTGTACATCGTCGCATCCCGTACGATAATCTCAGGTAAGGAGACGGACTAAAATGCAAGCATTGATAGGCACACTGTAGAAAACTTCTGATTGTATTCTGGATTAATTTTGTGCGAGTTGATGTGGTTAGTTTCTTGATTCTTCTCTGGTCCGCGATACCCCCATCGCGGTCGCGAGAGTTGGGTTCGCCATTCTCGATTATTTGTGAAACCTGTGATAGACAAGTAAACTTATTTAAGTTTATTCTGTCTTAACTACTGTCTGAGATCTAACATACTGGTGACTTCTTGGGACTTGGGGCATGTCTGTGTTCCGCTCCCCTCCACATTCGCAAATGACAGGACGGCATTGCAGCCACCCATGAACCGAAGCATTTAAACCATAGACTAGCTTCAAATTTGTAACGATGGTTGCATCGACTGGTGGCTGTGGAAGCGTAAAGAGCTCAAAATCCAGCCAAAGAAAGTGAGCCCGAATTGCTTCTGAGGTCCATCATACAGACCGGGGCGTTCATTTTTAGTTCAGGGCCTTGAAATAAGCAGATATTGTCATCCGTGGACCGTGTACCACTGCAGCTTGTTCCCAGCGCTGTGTGTCACCAGAAAAGGGGTGCACACCACACGAAGGGTCCAGAGCATGCCAGTCCTTATCTTTGACTTCTGCTTGTTGACCTCTGTCACCGTCTTTTCATTATGGAAATTCTTAGCAGTGCTAACCAAACAACCATATGGAAATTCTTAGCAGTGCCAATCAAATCATCAAGTGCTTCTCAGAAATTGCCCCAGCTATGCAGGTCATACCGAACCGTGAGCCGATGCAGCCAGGTGGATGAAACCCTTTTCAGTTCTCCAACAAAGAAAATGGAAAATGTTCCAATTGCAGGAACGTTTCTCAAAGGAGCATCCAGTTTGG
>KV908371.1:674480-684425 GCA_002005505.1 Botryococcus braunii
TATAATCAAGGATGTACTGCCAACAGTCAAGCCCTCTGTTTACTGGACGCGCAAACCATATTGCAGTTCGCTTCCACTTTGCTTCGGAAGCTGTTGCAAAGGGGCAAGTTGATATCCGATCTGACTGTAGTCTCAGCTCGGCACCAGGCAGACCTGCTGACAAAGCCATTGGCAAAATCAGCGTTAAAAACTCATCGTGCAGCATTGTGGTTGCAGTGTTTTGGGTAAGGGTTCAGGCAAGGGGAAGTGCTAAAATATGAACAGTATGGTGCTGTCCCCTCACGCATTGCCCCCCAGGACACCACGGGAGCAGTGTGACTTTTAACACTACTTCAGAGTGTACTTTTTTGCCCAGTGTTTTTGCACCGTAGTATTCGAGCATAGGTGTATACGGCGATGGTGAGCCATTTGATGAGAACGGCATCTCATTTGTTTGGCGTAAGAGTAAAACTTTGTTGCCCCTTTGCTGCCAGAAAGTGAAGGAACCGCCGAACGCAAAAATCCGCCCTTCTCACGCAAGGCCTACCTTCGTCTCTGTGAATCACATACATATCCCTGACTCTTATTGGTGTTTGAGTTTCAAAGGCTGTAAATAAATATGTTCGCCAGAGTGTTGTGTATTTTTATTCTGAGGCATACGCAGGTATTGCTTATAAGGCACACACGTGGTTTTGGCTAGAATGTTGTCAGATAACGGAGGGCTGGAGGTAGACTACCGGTACCGTCGAACACAGATTCCGTCGTGTGCTGTGCACATAGCTTGAGATTGATGAGACTCAAACAAGACTAGGACAGGCCGTGCAGGATTCTGATCCAATGCGAAGCACAAATTTCTTGGAAGCAAATCATGTCTCGTGGAGATTTGTAGATCAGAATCCGCTCTAGAGCGTACTCCAGTGCAAAGTGTACACCAACCCAGCTGGGTGTAGTTGGATGATCTGTTTGAGTGCAGAGAAGGGAATTTGGTGAGGCAATCAAGTCAGGCACTAGATGGGATACGCTCGACTAAGCAGGAACATACGATACCGTTTGAAGGAGTGATCTAGATCTATGGGCTGACCGAGGCAGGGAGGCCACACTGTTGGACTATGGTTATTCCTGAAACAAATGCGGCATGCACTTCGTTTATCTTTCGCCCCTTGCGGAACACCATCAAGTGAACGTGTTGCTCTGTGTCATGAAATTTGTTATTTTTGTAGATCGCCATAATGCATTAGGGAAAATTGAGCGTATCTCGTGTGATCATTTATACATACCTATGCAATCAATGAACCAATGGATCTTCAAGAACGGACGACAGGTTTGACTACCGAGAAAACCATATGGTTTTGCCGGTAGTCGTGCCTGTCGTCCGGTCTTGAAGATTCATTGGTTTATTGCTTGCATACATGATCTAATGAGATACGGTCAGTTTTCCCTAGTCCTGACAAAGTCTATGTGAACACATGTATACACACAACGGACAGCCTGCAGCTGCACTGCAAGAATAACATCGTTATTTCAGCAGGTTGCAACGTACACGACGCAATGCAACGTACTCTTTGCCTGGCCCCTGGTGTCAGGAAATGACTGCAAGTGATAGTGCAGTACAAGAAGTGTACCGGATTCGTACCGGACAAACCGTAGACGTAGCCGTACTCTGGCCAAGGCTACGGTACGTTTTGGGGGTACCACACGTACACCGTACACCGTACGAAAGCGTACAATTGCCAACCCTCTCACCGGCATTGACCCACGGCGGATCGCTGCCTTGCATTTTTTTACATAGCACGATGCTTTCTGCGTCACTAAATAAAACCTTCACTTGATTTAGCCAACCACTTAGGGTTTCCTCTAGAAGTTTTCACTTTGGGATTGATTTGAGCATTGAACTGCTTTCAACGTGTGTGACATCCACTTGTCATTTCGACTGGTGAAACCAGGTAGGCACGTTTGCTACCGTGTTACCAAGTATCTGTACACTCTCTTGTGTAACTTCTCCAGATAGGTTCTTGTCTGAATTACTGAAAAAGTTTTGTTGAGCAGTGCGTTCGTGTGTGGTTGCAAGTTCAAGACGGCGGTTGGCACCCGCAACAACTTCCAATTCGTCCCAGTGGATTGGCCGCTGAGTTTGTTTTCTTTTATGCGTTTTTATTCATTCTTTCTGATATTGATTTGCGTTGGCCAAGTGCAAGATGGAGATCTGAGACAGTTCGAAAGCAAACCGTTCCAGGTGTGTCGGCAAGGGGCATCTTTACGACAACTATGTTGATGTTGCAACGAACTCACTTCTTCACTCCGACGTTGGATCAATTGAGATACAAGTAGAATATACAAGATGCACGAACAGCATCCCAAAGAAGGATTATGTGTACCTGTTAAAACACTTTCTTCCGTCCATCTGTCGCTTTCTGTATCTTGGACTCGTTTTAAAGTGGAAAGGTTTAGTCCATGATGTGCAGGTCTACTCGGGCTGCAGCCCACAGTCCGTGATTCGCGCGACCAAGCCAATCAATCGACGGATACTCCAGCAGGCTTGTTTCGTACCTAGGATGATTTCTAGTACAGGAGACATACCGGGACTAAGTATTCATGAGGTAGTTGGTGAAGGCGGTTTTGGGACGGTCGCGAGAGCCACCCTGACGGGCCATGGAACCATTGCCGTCAAGGAGATCACAATCTCGGCGAAACAGGAACCCACAGATGAGCTTTCTGTTTGCGAGGAGATACAAATATTAAAAAAAGTTGACCACGAGAACATTGTGAAATATATAGACCATTACATTCACGTGAAAGAAATTGTGAGCAAGGTGACAGGCGAGCTTGAAGAAAGGCGAGTCATCCATCATTGCATTTACAGTTTGTGCCAATCTCCCTTGAGGGCTGGATCAGGCAGTGGGCCGGCAGGGAAATCCCAATTACCCTGGTTGCCAGTATAACCAAACAGCTACTACAAGCACTGGTGTACTTGCACAACCTCAACATCGTGCATAGAGACGTGAAGCCTGGCAACGTCCTCCTGCAAGAGTCAGGGCCAACTGATGAGGACCATCCCGGCGAGTTCATCATCAAATTGTGCGACTTTGGTGTTGCTAGAAGCATAGGCCAGCACGAAGTCTCGAATCTGGCGCAGGACGGCAGACATGAAATCACAGCCGAGATGACGGCCGATGTGGGGACGCCTCGGTACAAGGCGCCCGAAGTTCTGGCGGGCAAAGGAGAGTATGGGTGCAAGGTTGACGTCTGGTCACTAGGTGTGATCGTGATTGAACTTGTCCTCGGGCCACTGCGTCTCAAAAGCAGAGATGAAAAGGCGCTACTAAAAGAGATCAGAAAAAAGGCCGGATCCTTCCGTAAATACAAAAAGGAAGCCTTCAAGACGTGGTATCCCGAGGCAACTCAATCAGATGAGGAGGCGTTCCAGATGCTACCCGCTATCTTCCACGAATTTCTGGGAGCATGCCTGTGCCTTGACCCAAAAAAACGACGTGGATGCGAAGACCTATTGAAGATGGCGTTCGTAAAACCCAACGGGCTTGAGGGCGAGGACTAGTCCGATGTCAAGTGAGTGCCCGAATTCCAAAGTAGTTTGAGGGTGTTGGAAAGGCGCTATCACTAGCAGAAGTACCAGAGGAGTTGACAATGCAGGGTAATGTGATAGTGCTATAAGGCAAGGAATACAGATCAAGACATTCATGTGATGTGGCGATGCTTGTACTCAAAGTGCAAGTAGAATTTATTCTACTATAGATTCTGCCGTTTCTGCCTATCTACCTTGTGTGGATGGGATGCAGTCCTTAGATTCTGCTTGTACAGGAGCTGCGCAGTCATGATACTATTGTTATGTTCAATAATTACTATCGGTCTTGTAAGTAGGAATAGTTAAAGTTGTGCATCTTTTGCATTGCGTCGTGTTGCGCTGATCCGGTCCGATCTTCTCTTGTGCAGAGCAAACTGATTAGGCTGTACTCATCGTAAAAGGACAACACCACCCTCTTCCGGCACCACCATGTTTTCTACCACCTCATCACTGATGGATATGAGTGGGGCTGGATCATTCCAGGCAGCATCTGACAGGAATTGAACTCATCAATGAGTTCAATTTCTGTCAGATGCTGCCTGGAATGTCCTTCAATGCATCTAAGCTGCTCCATGAGTCCCGTATGGCGTCTCTTCTGCGCCTGAAGCCGGGCATGCAAATTCTTGAAGTATGTTCCCACAAGGCCACTCTTTTAAATGGGTTCTCAAATGTATCTTGAGGATCGTCTCAGTCTGTGCAGCACAAGAGCAGTGTGCTCTCTAAGAACTGGTGTCTGCTATGGGATTTGTAGCTATTCTTTATCTCAAGTATGTTGACTCTGCTGTTGTTACGCCAAGGTGTTGAGATGCTAGGATTCCTCTTGTTTAGGAATGACAGGTTTTGCCTCGTGGCTGTATCATGATCATGAACATCACATCTCAGTATCTGCATGAAAGAGGAAGTTGTCTGACGAACCTAGCTTATGTTTGTTGCTTCTGTTATTCTTATGCAAAAGTCTTGAGGTGCTAGTAATCGTTCTTGTTTACCTGGAATTTCTTTTGAAAGTATCTAGTACTGATTCCTTGTTCCCAGTGCAGCTTTCATCACTTGCAAGCCAATCTTCAAAGGCTTTCCTTTTATACCGACCTGCCACTCCAAGGCATTTTGGATCTCTTTCAAAAGGCGCGTGTTCTTCATGTTTTCAAAAGGCGGTTGCCGGAGGACTAGTTCATATACTACAACTCCTAGTGACCAGACGTCAACTGGACATCCATATTCCGTTAGCCTGCCAGAACAGAGGCGCCATGTACAGCGGCGTCCCAACATGGCGTGATATCTGTTGAGTTCTGAACATTATTATTGAATGCCTTGTGCTTTAAGTGATCTTCATGTGTGCACTATTAGGATATGGGTCCATTGAGAACATAAGGTACCTTGAGACACGGCAGATTCTGGACGTTTTCGAACATAAGGTACAATCCTATCTAGATCACACGTTTGTCGGATGAACTCTTAAGGCTGCCCCACCGGAGTGAATACCAACTGGTTGTGAAAGATGCTGGGCATCACCAGATGCTAGTCTTGTCCGACAGTTGTGTGTGGCACTCAGCAGACAGTCGTACGGACTGTAGCTGGAGTAACTTCGTCTATTGACGACCTGTCTGCTTTGTACAGGTACGGTGCGGCAGTGTGTGTTGTATCATTGTTGCTATTGTGAGAGTGAACAAGCTTAGTGTACCCTGTAGTCACTCAAACAGATAAGGGACAGTGACTTCAGGGAGTATAGGCATGTACTTGAACGTAGCCGTCTAGAGCCTTATCTAGTGATTGCTTGATCGGTGCTTGTGTACAAGATAATGATGTAACGGAACTGGTTGTGAAAGATGCTGGGCATCACCAGATGCTAGTCTTGTCCGACAGTTGTGTGTGGCACTCAGCAGACAGTCGTACGGACTGTAGCTGGAGTAACTTCGTCTATTGACGACCTGTCTGCTTTGTACAGGGAAAGCCGATTGCCCATAACCTTTCACAGGTTATGGGCCCACGCCCTTCCAGCTGAGCCAAGTAAAAGCAGGAGTGAAGGTCGTCTACGGATGGGTCAGACGTAAGCGTCAACAAAGGAGCTCGAGCATGGCGCAGCGGCGCAAGGGAACTCGAGTGTACCAGGACCATTATCTTACTCACAGTTTACCTTTCTGGGAAATTCATAATTGAAGTTTTAGCTGTGCTTTATCATTCATAGACGTTGTCTAGAAGCACTGAGTGAGTCGGGCCGGACCCCGGCGCAAACTTCTGAGGGGAACATATCTGCTACTACTGTGCAAGACTGGCTGGTAAATTTCCATGACATGGAGGGAATTGTAGGGTATTGCTGCATTCCAGAAGTTTATGAGTAAGTTTGGCTGGTGAAGTGACAATAGTATGACAAAAAGGGGCAAAGAAAAGGAAAGTAGCAGTGAAACAGCAATGTCTCAACCTGGAGAAGTCAGTGGGGCCACTCCAGGGCAGTCTATGACCGGGACACAATCAGCCACTGCAGAACCAAAGGTGGAGATTGACAAGGCAGCCTACATCCCCAATACCTCTAATCCAAAGATGACTGTCATGCTTGATGATGGAGGGCGCAATTTTGAATTTTGGTATGAAAATTTGGAGGCGTGCGCAAACACCAAGGGGGTCAGAGCGGCTTTGGAGAGGCCAATGCCAGGGTCGGTGGAGAACTCAGCCATCAAGCAGTGGCTGATCCAGTCAGTTCCAGTCATCTGGCATTCTCAGATCTCATGCCACAAAGCAGCGTTCGACTTCATCGCGTGGGTGAAGAACAGTCACACTGGAGGGAGCAACCAAGACATCAACCTTGAGTGGTACAAGGAAATGGAGCAGGGCATCAAGACAGGGGAGACACTCAAGGTCTACCTCTACAGAATGATGGATCTGGCTACAAGTCTCAGAAACAACGCGTTCATCCTCTTGGACCACAATGTTGGGGAGCTGATGGTGAAGGGCCTCCCTCCTGTGCTGAGGCTCGAGTCCCTGGAGGTTATGGCAACCGACAAGCCGCCATTGGAGCTGATTCAAAGAATCCTGCGCGCCGCAGCCAGCCGTGGGTACAAGGACCCACCTGCAGAGGGAACACCTCAGGCCATGGCAGCTGCAGCAGTGGCTGGTCCCTCTGGGGGGGTAGCTGGAGCGTCATCAAGCGCTGGAGCTGCACCAGGAGTGGGAGCAGTACCGGGAGTTGGAGCAGCACTACCAGCAAACGAACAGCCTCCCGCTGGCCCCTCTGCAACTACTTTTGGTGGCAGGGGGCGTGGACCTGGCAGGGCAAGAAGGCCCAGAGAGGAGCTTACATGCCACTTCTGCAAGGCAAAGGGCCACTTCATGACTGACTGCGGACCGCTCAGGCAGCTGCAGGCTCTGCATCAAAACATGCAAGCGGCAAGCGTTGGGCCTGCAGCTTACTGGGGCCAGGGAGGCCCACAGTCGTCTCCTCAAGCCTGGTGGGACCATGGATCTGGCCGGGGTGGCCCGCCTTCATCCGCTTCCAGCCCTGGACCTCCTTCAGCATATAACTATCCAACAAGTCAACACACGTTTCCGGGGTGGCATTTACCACCTCCACCCCCTCCTTCTGGTGAGGCGATGTTTATCTCTCTCAATGTGCTTGCCCCAACTTCGCATGGAGCTAGCAGCACATCTTGGTTAATAGATAGTGGTGCCTCTGTGCATATAGTCAATGATCTCTCATTGCTCCATAATCCAGTTATGCATAGACAGCCTCTTCCTCTGCACTTGGCAACCTCAGACGCCAAGGGAGGAATCATTGCATCTGGGTCTGTATGCCTTGTGAATGCAAGGCACGAAGTATTCTGGCTGCACAATGTGCAGTGTGTTCCTTCTGCGCATACCAACCTCATTTCAGTCACTGGTGCAATTCAGGATGGAGCATCTTTCCTGACTGACACTGCAGGTGGTTACACAGCCATGAAGGGACCTGAAGGGTGGTGTGGAGATATCACCCGCGCACGAGGTCTGTTTTTTTTGGAGTTTGTTAGTCCTGTCAGAGGGCAGCAAGTTGGCTGCAGACATATTGATCACATGGCTGAGGCATCTCATCTTAGGAAAGGACACGTGTGTAGCGAGAGATCTCTGTGGCATGCTAGGTTAGGTCATCCTGGTGCCAGCAGCATGCAGAGGTTCTCCAAGGAAGATCTGGTTACAGGAATCAATATCTCCCTTGCTCCCTGCTCTGAGTGCCCCAAGCACTGTGAATCGTGTATACAAGGGAAACACTCCAGACCTCCTTTCCCTGTATCTTCCAGGCCTGCACATCACCCACTCGATAGAGTCCATGTGGATACTGTGGGTCCCATATCACCTCCTGCCATCACAGGTGAACGATATTGGGTCACTGTAGTGGATGAAAGTTCACACCAAGTTGCCTCCCTGCCTGTGAAGTCAAAGGATTGCATCCCAAAGGCTGTGATAGACCTGCTCCGGTTTTGGCAGACCCAACGAGGCACGGTTGTGAAGTGTGTGAGGACTGACAGGGGTTCAGAGTTCCTGAACCAGCAATTCAAAGAGTTTTGTGCTCAGTAGGGCACTAAGATGGAGTCCTCAGCGCCCTACACGCCTCAGCAGAATGGGGTGGCGGAGAGGATGAATAGGACCCTGAAGGAGCGAACAAGGACTCTGTTGGTCCATGCTGCAGCAGACCCCTCCCTTTGGAAGGAGGCGCTTGAGACAGCTACCCTCCTCTACAATGTGGGTCCTACTTCAGGCAGGTCCCTGACCCCCATGGAATTATTCTTTGGTGTCAAACCTGATGTGTCTGTGCTGCGCACGTTTGGCTGTGTAGCCCATGTGCACATTCCCAGTGGCCAAAGGTCTGTTTTTGGGCCCAAGACCATCCCTGGGATGTTTACTGGTTATTGTCCCCAGTCTAAAGCGTATCGTGTGTACGTGGGGAATGGAGTGTGGAAGGAGAGTAGGGACGTCAGCTTTATCGAGCACTTGAGGGGGGCTGAGAGAGTGGGTCTATCAAAGGTCCAGCCTGGGTCTGTCTATGATTCTAGGATATCACCCCCCCTTGGCAGTGAGAATCTGGCAACGCCTCAAGCAATTCCCTCTGCTGCTCCACCCACGTTCTGGGATGAGGAGGATGACCATGGAGTGGAGACGCTTTCCACTGGGGCTCCTGGGACCTCTGGACTTTGTGCTGGGGATCAGTCTGGAGACGGGACTACAGCAGCACATGACCAAGGAAACCCCACCAGCCTGGATTCTACTGTTGGGACCCCAGAACCATCTCAGCACTCGTGGTCGGTGCTTGAGCATATGCAGAATCTGGCCAGGGGGGGTGTAGAAACTCAATCCCAGGTAGAAAAAATGCAGAAGGTACAAGAGGGGTTGCGAATGCAGGGGAAGTCACAAATTCCCCTTCCTCCAGGGACCACCCTTACAAGGGAGCAGCGTTATGTACAGCGCGTGGCTAGGAGAGAGCATTCTGACATCCCATTGCATGCCCCTGACCCAGGTCAGGCAATTGTGAGTGAGCCAAACATGGTTGGTCTCCCTGATATGCAGGGGCAGGTTGAGACAGTCGAGGCTATGTTCGGTGCAGATGTAAGAGATGAGAGCAGTGGGTTAGACATGCCAGCAGTAGGGGAAGCTGGTGCCCAATCCCAGTCACTGGCTAGTCATGCTTATGGTGTGCAGGCTGACATTGTAGGCGCAGCTCAGGCAAGTCTGGGTAGTGTGCCCAAGTGTGAGTCCAGGAGAGAGAGAGAGCTGCTGCTCCCCTCTGCATTGCGGAAGGTGCGAGAATGTAAGGGTGCTGCACATGAGTCCAGTAGTCAAGGAGAGAGAGAGAGACTTGAGAAGGAATCAGATAATCCCGGCAGTACTGCCAGTCCAGCATAAGTACATAATGTACTTATTCTGGCAACCAGGGAGAGAGAGAGAGAGAAGGGAACAGCATCAGTAAGGCTGACAGCCCTGCGCACCACAGCATAAGGTACAGAGGTACCTTCTGTCACGTTGGGAAATCACGTGCCTCAAACTGAGGGAAGCCAGCGCTCACTCAGTGGAGTTTGGCAGCAGCAATGCAAGAGGAGATGGAGTCTTAGACACCATGAGGTTATGCAGTATGGAAAGACCCATGGGCGAAAGTATCCTTTATTGATTTTTCACAAAAACGATGCACATGGGAATGTCACTCGGTTTAAAGCAAGATTGGTTGCCCAGGGTTGCAGACAGATTCCTGGTATAGATGTTGGTGAGGTTTTTGCACCTACCAGCAGCTATGGTGCTAGGAGAGCTGTGCTGGCAGTGGCTGCCACACAAAATCTTGAGATCCACCAAGTGGATATCAAGACAGCTTTTCTCAATGGGGAGTTGGAGGAAGAGGTCTATGTGACCCAACCACCAGGATTTGAGAATGGCAA